>STGP01015443.1:0-14618 GCA_004918865.1 Caryocar brasiliense | reverse complement strand
ATTATATTAAAAAAATTAATTATAATTATAATTTTTATTATTTAATTTAAATTTAGATAAATAAGATAATATTTTTTTATAATTATATATAATTTAAATAAATAAAAAAATATACAAATATTCTTCTCATATTTAAATAGAAGTGATAAATGGTGGGACATGCCGAAAGAAAGATCTCAATAAGCTTATTTTTTTCCCCTCCATCCTCCATAAATGTTTTGAGATGTTATTTTGTGAGCCTCACAAACGAGAGATCCGTAAGATGTAGACTTGCGATGAGGTAGTTGGCTTTTAGATATAACAAAAATTGTCGGGTAATAGCATTTAATTCAGAGGTTGTTGTTTGTCTGGTTTACGAGGTAGCATTTAATTCAGTTTATTAAAATTATTTAGTTAATTCTATTCGATTTATTGAGTTTTTAAGTTTAATTTGGTTAATATTTTTTTTAAAATTAGTTTTAATTTTTTGTTTCAACAAATAAGATTAAAAAATTGAACTAAATACATGTAAAGTTGAAAGGTTAAATTGAAAAAAAATAAAATTAAAGAATAAATAAAATAAAATAAAATAATTAAATGAAACAAGATTAATATGTTATTTTTATTACGAGTGGACTAGGGAGACAACATGGAGAGCATGATGTCTACGTTGTTGTTATTCAATTATATAATTTTTTTAAAAAAAACTAAAATTATTTTTAAAGAACTAAAATTATAGCTGAAATTTTTTAAAATGTTTTTTTTTTTTTGAACTCCTAGTAGACGGAGACAGTTGTTGCTTTGAGCTCTGACGCGACTGTGCTGAGAGATCCCCTTGGGATCCGTGAGGCAACAACTTGGAACGGCCATCTCGTTGTCCCGTCCTTTTCCCTCCTTCCACGTGGCAGACACAGGTGTATAAGATAGAAATGGACTGTTTGACTCTCTTGGATACTCTCTTTTATTTTATTGATTGACAACTAATACGATTGATAATGCATTCTCTGATAGGGACTGCTTTGTCATTTCCCCCCACCGCGGAACAGCCCGCGCTGACGAGTCCTCGCGAGAAATTTCGAACAGATATGCGGTTTGGGACAGGTGTCAGGACGTAGTTGGCTGCACTCCCCAAACAAAACGTCCCCCTCTCTCTCTTGCCCGTTTGGTGCGTGTACGCGGGTTCGTGTATGTCATGCAGTGGATCTGATCTGAGTCTGGGAAAGTTCAGCAGATCCGCCATTGCACTGGGGGGGTTTATGTATTCGCAAAGCCAACTTCAACACCATCATCCAAAGACAAAGCTTTTTTTTATCTTCTTCTTTTTTAAATTTCTTGTTTTTGTAGATTAACAAACTAGAAAGGAGGCTTAACCACATTCCATTTCAGGTTCTCATTTTTCTCTCTTTCTCACTTAATTTTTCAGATTTCTTGGAGATACGATTGTCCGCCTCTTAATTTTTATGTAACTATTGTTGATTGCTTGTATTGGAGGCTTGGAATTGTGGCCGTTGATTGGGCCAATTCTGATTCCTGCAATTTTGTGCGGCGGGATTCGTCTGTTGATCAAACTGATTCCGTCAATTGAAATTATAGCGTCTGTGTGTGTCTGCATGTGCGTGCTTTGATCCAACCGGATAATGCCAATTATTTGCGTCTCTGTGAGTGATTCATGCCGCTGTTTTGTTTGTGCATCCGTGGGCCACATTAGCATTTTCAACGTCGGTGATGTCCATCGCAAGAAATGCATTCATACTAAATTTAGCACTGATTTTTGGTTTTTTTGCGTAAGCTGATCCGATCCTTTTTCTTTGTGGTTGCAGCTCGCGGCTGCTGAAGCAGAAAATTAGGAAAAGTATATATGGTGGATTTTTTTTGCTGAACTTTTTCGCTGCTATCCATCCCCATCCAACATTTGGGATGTTTAACAAGTATTAGACCGAAGGTTCTGTGTCTTTTGGTACCACATTAAGATGAAAGGAGGCAATCATTATAAATGGAGGGGGAGACATCTTTCTATTGTCCTTCTCACTCTTACATTGACAACCATATTTCTTTGGGCTTGGGAGAAGAATCCTTTTGTCACTACTCTGCAATCGGCACAGCAGCAGTTCGGCTTCCATTCTTCAGGTTTGCTTCCCAATTCACGCATATTGTTATGAATCACACCCCCAACTCCAACCCCACACGTGCACGCTTACTCACACTCATCTCCTTTCAGAATTACATTCTCAAACATGGGTTAAAAAGAAATTGTTTGTAAAGAAAAAATATGGTGTGCGAGAATTGCAATATTGGATCATATATGGTGTGTGACTTAATGAAGAGAATGTGATTTTTTTCAAATCTGTTCTGCATGATATCTTCAAGCACATAGAGATAATTAAAAGAGTTAAAATGGAGAATATTTTATTCATGAATATTCTGTCGTTATTTTAATAGCAATAAAAGAGGGACCACTTGTGACATGACTGCTTAAGTACTTTCACAGATATTTTTTGCAACGTTTCTGAGCATATAAAATTCCTACTGAAATGTTGTGGGGAGTGTATAGATTGGTTGAGATGTTCCTTTTATCATCATTGAAAACTTGTGGGGTTTTATGGTGGTAGCAGGCAAGCAAATTCATGTGACCCATCTAGCACTTAATCAGTTTCATAATGCTTTACATCTCTTATATGGGCAAAGAGGAGCATAATTAAGATTTTGTTAAAGGACCAGATGTTCAGTTCTATATTTTATCTTAGACATGTAAGAGAAGTCCCTTGCTGTAGGCAATCTTGTCAGCTTCTGTCTGCATTTCTTTATTTACAGTGGAATTGCTAAAACCTTTCAAAAAGCTGCACAAACAGTAATCCCTATTACGTCCAATCCGATAGAACTTCTTGTGTTTTATCTTTCATCTAAATGAATTTGGATTGCATTTATGTTAAGGTCAATGAACTAATAATATGGCAATGGACATTTTGTTGGCCAATAAAATGTTGAAATTGTGTTACTACATTACGTTTTATTGGTTGTTTACAAATCAAATGGATAAGGTTGTTGGTCCTATAAAGTTGATGTGGAGAGGTGACTGTTGTTGTGTGCCTTTGTATTATACACCTACATGATGGATACTATTTGAAAAACAACTGATTTTTCTTCGAAATGGCATCATTAACTATTGTGGGACTAGATTAGGATAAGTTCAAATGGATAAGGTCATTGATATAGTAGTTTAGGAATAGAATATGCTTGAAATGACAATGTTAATGTGGTTGCCCACATTGTATTTGATGGAAGTTGCGGGAATGAAATGCAGACTGGGCTAAAGATTCAAAGAAATAGTACTTCAAATTATATGGATAACTGATGTGCTTTTCAATTTTTCTGCACTTGGTTGATATGTAGGATGGTCAAAGAGTTTCTTTTTATTTTTCTCAATTATGGTCAAAGAGTTTTTGGAGAGTGGCAATGCAGGCAGTTCTGAACTAGATGACAAACTCGGGATTTGCATATCCATCCTTTATTTGGACGATAGAGTGGGAAAGAATAGAATTTTGGAAGGAGATGATTATTGTAGTCTTGAAATTGGTGGACATTTGTATGTAGTGGTTATAATTATGATAGAAATATCTTTATGAGATAAGCTGGTGGGGATGGATGTTTGGGAATATTTTAAATGACCAGGTAAGGAATGATTGCAATTGTGATAATGAGGAAGTGGTACAAATTGGGGATAAATTAGGGGGGAGTCATTAGGGATGATTAGGCCACATTCAGTGTAGAGCTAGAGATGCTGCAGTATTGAGGAGCTAGAGAATAGAAGATATTAGGAGCAAAGTTTGGGGTGAAGATCTAAGTTGACTTTGGTGTTTTTGATATAAATGTTTTACCATCTTTAGAGATCTCAATGGAGCAGAATAACAACAATTGATCTATTTGGTTGATCTCAATTAGCTTGTTAAAAAAGGCAGTTTATTTGTGTTGACTTGTGGGATAGACAATACTTGTGGAAGAAGAAAATTAATGATCTGAAAATAATAGAAATTAAGAACTGTTGGATATGGTAAGTTTGTAGTTTCAGGTTTGAGGAAGTGGATATTGACTTATGTGATTAGCTTCACCAATGTGTCTTTAGTAAGATAGCCAAGCATTATGACCTTAGATTAAAGCTATATGGCGAACAAGTATTTGTGCTGCGATTCATGTATTGCAATTACCATATTTCATGAATTTCAAGTTATTGCTCTTAAGATTATAGAGGAACCAACATCGACATGCCCCTAGTCTGCAGATTTTAATTAACTTTATGGTTATCTTTTTAAGATCCACGCTTTGGCAAGCCAATTGTCACAAAGCTACTGCTTTCCATTTCATGTGTGCAATAAATAGCTCATCAATGTATGTTTTTTTTTTTTAATTTGCGTTTAAAGATTTGGAACAAAATATGATTGGAAAATTATATGCATTGCATGAGCTGATGTTGGCTCAGAAGGTAACAGAGTTACTCTTCTCCTTGAGGCATTCAGTTCAAATTTGTGAGAGGTTGTCAGAAGTTGAAGTTCCTATGAATTTGTTAGGTCTGATATAAACAAGTCTCCTTTGACATGCCTAAGAAAAAAAAATCCTTGCTACAATACCGAAATATAAAACTACATTGATTGTGTAGTTCCAACTAAGCTTGTATTTGCCAAGCATGTTGGAACAGATATAATATAGTGGGTTTTGTTGATAGGCAAGGATACGAATTTCTCATCCACCAAGTGTTATTAGTTTTCATTTTGTTGTTTTATAGGAGAGTTAATTCGACATTTGCCACTGATGGATTCATTAATTTTCACATTTCTCTATTTACTTTTTCTGGCTTAGATTTTCTTGTTGGTTCCTTAAAATATTTCTCTTCTTCAGTTTCATTAAACCCAGAGGAGCAAACTGAGAAGAGATATTCTCATGTTATAAATCCGGAAGAAAACAATGAAGGAGCAAAAGAATTTGGTTCTTCTCCAAGGAATTTTACATCCTCATTTGCGCTTGGAGGTGAAGACAGTGATGGAGGCAGTGCATTTTCGTCCAAGAAAAAAGGTGGTCTTTCTTTAATTTTTTTGTGCAACTGCAACAATTGTTTTATGTGATAAATTTACAAAATCATGGAATGTACTTTAAATCGTGATTTACTTCTATCTCTTGGCACCAAAATTGTGATTGTACTGCTTCTCTCGACTCAATGACTTAGCTGATTATTAAACTAGCTGTCAATTATGAAATGCATTTTCAAATTTTAAGGACCATAGTTTGTCTTTATATTTTCTTTTATCTTATAGGGAAGACCTGTGAACAGATTTTCACGTGTGTACATACACCCATCTGGATATCAGTTTATGTTAGACAACAGTGATCTGAAAGAACATGCACTTGCAGACTTGCCACACAGACTAGTGTGCATGTTAGCATACATGTTGGGAGATCTGAAATAATGTAGTGTTTTATTATTTTTGCATTTTTAGTAGCATCTAGTTTTTATTCTTTACAATGTCTATTTTCCAATCTTTGCAGACTGCAATTATGCCAAGGGTAGATGGGTTGCAGATAGTAAAAGACCGTTGTATTCTGGGTTTGGATGTAAGCAGTGGTTATCAGAAATGTGGGCCTGCAGATTGACCCAACGGACAGATTTTTCCTATGAGGGATTTCGGTGGCAGCCAGATACCTGCAAAATGGTTGAGTTTGAATCATCAGCATTTTTGAGAAGGTAGGCTTTCTATATATATCTTCATATCATTCTATGTCATAACAACAAATTCCCTCACTATCAACATAAAATTTCTAGGATGTTGCAGTTGAGTTCTGTTTTGTGTCGACTGAACATCAAATGTTTTACTTATAAATAGTTCCCTCTATTTTGGAATTGCAGAATGCAGGACAAAACAATTGCATTCATAGGAGATTCACTGGGTAGGCAACAATTCCAATCTTTAATGTGCATGGCTACGGCTGGGGAGTGGAGACTAGATGTTGAGGATGTGGGAGTGGAATACGGTCTTGTCAAAGCTCGTGGTGCCATTCGTCCTGATGGTTGGGCTTACCGATTTTCAAACACCAATACCACCATTTTATATTACTGGTCAGCTAGTCTTGCAGACCTAGAGCCTTTAAACATTAGTGACCCAACCACTGATGTTGCCATGCATTTGGACCGTGCACCAGCTTTCATGAGACGATTCCTGCATCGGTTTGATGTATTAGTTCTCAATACAGGGCATCACTGGAACAGAGGGAAGCTTAGAGCAAACCGTTGGGTAATGTATGTGAATGGAAAACCCCTTGAAGATAAAAGGCTATCAGATATTGCGAATGCCAAGAACTTTACGGTGCACAGTGTTGTTCGGTGGCTTGATTTGCAACTTCCTTCTCATCCCCAACTTAAAGCTTTCTTTCGAACTATCTCACCAAGGCATTTCCGCAATGGTGACTGGAATTCTGGGGGTAACTGTGATAACACAATTCCGTTGACTGGGGGGAGCAAGGTCTCTCAGGATGGATCAAGTGATTTGGTTGTTGCTGCTGCTGTTAAGGTTACGAAGGTAAAGCTTTTGGATATTACAGCTCTCTCTGAACTGAGAGATGAGGGTCACATGTCCAGATACAGCATCAAGGCAACACAGGGTGTAAATGATTGCTTGCATTGGTGCCTACCTGGCATTCCGGACACATGGAATGAACTGCTCATTGCACAGGTGTAGATTGTCACATCATATACGTGAATTTTACAGACCAAATACTAGATCTTTTTAACCGTCAAATAACTCTGGGCAACACAATTGTCTTTGATTACTCAATAGATGAATCACATTAGTTAATCCCATTTCTCATGTTTTTGGAGGAACGAATCTCCTTGATGGAAGTCCAAATTCACACAGAGGTTGCCAAAAATTCCGGAATGGCTCTGAGAAATCCCTGTCTTTTGCAAACTGGAGTTCAAAAGTTCCCGTGAAAGTTGTATGCAATCCGGCATTGCCATGTATTTAGAGGAAGTTCGTGCAGCTTCTTGTTTTGTTGTCATTAGTTTGTTGCTTTTGAATGAAAAAGTAATTTTTAATTGATAATTTATTTTTAATTGTAAAAAAATATAAATACAGTAATTTTTTTTTTAAATTTTATTTTATCGTTAAAGGTAAAAGCTGAAGCTATTAACCATACCAATCATTTTCAATCAGATCCTCATCAACTAATATTAAACAAATGATGATGGTCGATGAGGCTCTCAACACACAAAAAAAAGTACCTAATCTACAAGTACAGCTGACGACCTGTATTTAGAACTAAAACATTCCTGTGTCTGGAGACGGGCATTTTGAAACCCAATTCAGTACAGTGGGGTCTTTCATTCCCGTTGTATTCCATTAAGAACATTCCGCTGTATTTACTTCTTTATGCTCATGTTTATGAGAGAGATTCCGTCTTTACCCGTTTCAGTTCTCCGACATCCTTGGTTGTGTCAGATGCTAAATTTGTGCTTCATTCCAAAAAACGCTTCAGCATAAACTTGGGAAAACATTGATTTTATAATACATGGAACTTGGAGCATTAGAAATCACTTGATTTGTTTCACATAAAATTATGTATAAAACAAAAAAAAAAAAACAAACTTTGGATAAATACAAAAGTTATTTATTTAAAAGTTTTTAATGAAAAATTAAAGTTTCTAATAAAAATCTGATTAAACAAATGAGCTCTCTGTAAATTGGGACGATCGTGTGAAAACGTCAAGGGACCCTGTGATTGTTTTTGTTGGGTGTCCGAATTAGGTCCGTAGTTAGTAAATTAGGGGATCCTGAAGGACTTGGTTATAATTTACCCTTTTTTTTCAAACGTTAGCAAGTGGCTTCTTACAGAAGGGATGATGAGAAATCCAAAATTCAAACCCAGAACAGAACACTTGTTGTAGGTTCTAACATCACATCACATGTACCTTTCCTTGCTTCTCATCCATCTCTCTCTACGATTCTCCTTTTCTTTTTAGGTTTTTTTTTTTCCGCCAAATAAAATAACTAAGAGAAATATGGGGCTCGAAGAATTCATACCCATCTTCGGCGAAGTCCGACCCGAGTGGGCCAAGAACTCGAGTTCGGGTTCGGGTTCGTTTCCGCTTCGTCGGTTCTTGATGCACGTGTTTGCTCCAGATTACTATCATCTTAAATTTCAAGTCACCGATTTCCATTCCAACACTTTCGAGGCCGTTAAGTCGGTTATGCAGCTCGAGGACATGGTCAGGATTTTCTTTCTTTCTTTGTTTTTTGGTTATTTAATTTTTTACTAGAAGCTTCCATTTTATGTATTTATTTATTTATTTATTGGAAACTTTAATATGCAGAGGGACAGTGTTGGAATAGGGGACTCCTGGTCTGAGTTCGTGGACTACTTCATAGCTTCGATTAAATCCGAAGATGTAAAGCTTCTTCTCCAATCAGATGTAACCCCTGGTACGTACATGAAGTAAGGGGATTGTACACGTGCACGTACATGTTACATGTTGCATGTTACATGACATCTGTTTTTTGTGTTTCAGGTGGTGTGGCCTTTGCCAAGTTGGTTGCCCAGAAATCAAAGGGAATGCCTCTAATCTCCATTTCCCTTATCAAACTGGTCGGCCCAGATTCAGGCGATGCTATGGAAAACGTTTCTTTCGGGCTTTTCAACGCCTTTAAATGTGCGCAGACTTCGGCCACACAAGGTTGCCTTCTCCTTTTCATCTATGCATTTCTAGCTGTTAGTTACCAGTTACTTAATTATTCTTTTCAACATTCTTCAGTGTAATATTAGTGTTCCTTGAAAACAATTGCTGATACCACTATTAGATTGTTGTTGTTGGTGAGAAGGAACGTTGAGTGTACAAGTATTTGCTAGTCAGAGAAGAGATGTCCGCGCTTCCAAACTCTGAATAATATGTTTAACTAGATATCCTTTCATTTAAGATATCTGTGGCAACCAATACCTGAACAAATAACATCTGTTTTGGTGGACTCAAATAAGCTGCTATGGGAGCTAATTTTTTTGTCCTTTCTTTGTCATTCAGAGCACAGCCAGGCTTTCCAGTTGACAAAAGTGATACCGTCCGAACAGGTAAGTTTGCCTGATGCTAAACAAGGATGTGTTTTAACTTATTTTTCATTGGTCAATGCAAGGAGTTGATGGTTCTTGATTCTTCCGTTCTGCATCAAACTTGCCACGTTGAATGAGCATGTGCCATTCTTGTTGTCATTCTTCTTCAGGACCATTGTCTGCATTTTACCCTTCATTTTCATTCATGTATTTCTTCATTTACTATCCTTGAGAACTGCAATTTCGTTATTTCTGTTGGCATGTTTTAGGCTACACATGATGCTACCACTATTTAGATAGGAAAGTCTGCTCTTTTATTGGCAACAACCTTCCTCCAACACATTAGGAACACATGCGTGCACAAGCAGAGGGATGGTAAAGGGTAAAGAACATTTTGGATAAGGCTGACCTGTCCAATAGGTGGGAAAAACCTCCCAAGACATGCTTGAGTGAGTATGAAGTTCAATCCAAAATTAAGTAGCTTGACAATTACTCTGCAATCAATATAGCCAAGGAGATGTGGTTATTGAAAGATAGGTTTTAACTCAATTTATTGGCATTTGGAGAAGTAGAGATGGATGTTTTATGATGTAGGATGTACTTCTGAAGAGTATTTTGGGCCAATTGGATCATCAAAAGCTTAAGAAGTTAGGAAAATAAGGGTCGAACAGGCTAGCCTATTCAAAGTTATTTTGAGTTATTTTTTAGGTCTATATCTGTTGTTTAACATGTTTTAGGCTTGTTTTCTATTTTTTTCCCTTTTTTTATTTCGGGTTTTGGGTTTATTTTATATCTTCTAGGGTTTCATCAAGTTTCTTTGGAGTTAGCATTATATAAATTGGTGTTATACTCTATTAGAGACATCATCTTATATTCAAAATAAAATCCATTTTTCTTCAAGTATTGATTCTTGCATTGTTTCTAGGGTCAAACATTAGTAAAAATTCTGTTCTATGGCTGAATTCTAAGTCATGTGGTAACACATCAAATCCTAGGTTTGTGCCAGCATGGTGCATGTGTTTGGGCGTTGTATCCATGCTAAGGTGTTTAAGGCAATAAAGTAGTGCTTCTGCTAGCTTAAACTTGTTAAACATGCTCAGGTGGGATATGTTGATCCTGACATAGTATTCAGCATTAAGATAAGTATTTGTTTCTGTCTAACACATAAAAGAAAGCAAGAAACAATTATTGAAGAAAACTGAATTTTATTTTGAAGAATAAGATGATTTCTTTAAAAGACTATAACACCAATATATAAGGTACTAATTCTAAACAAAATTTAAGAAACTTTAGAAGGCATAAAATAAACCTGAAAATAGAAAACAAGCTCAAAACATGTCAAACAACAAATATAGCCTAAAGAAATAACTCAAAATAATTTAAACAGGTTAGGCCTGTTTGACCCTTATTTTCCTAAGTTCTTGGGCTTTTGATAATCTGATTTGCCCAAATGCTCTTCAGAAATACGTACTATGTCATATGACATTTACAATAGACTATTAATTGATATACTTGGTGGAAACAAAAAAATCACTTGTGGGAGATGATTGATTCTGATAATTAACATTTTTCAAGTCATTCTTTCCTTAATGTGGTCGGAATCATAAGTGAAATGAGCATTTTGATTAGTAGTGAAATCATTATTTGTTTATTGTTTAGCTAAATTTGACCCTTCTTTTGTCAGGGGACCAGCAAAATCATCCAGAGCCAACTTGATGAGAGGCAAAAGCTAGAAAGGACAAGTTGTTCATATAAAGAAGATGCTTCTGCTCTGCCAGCTGGCAATGGCTCACAAGCTTCACCAGGTGTTCGTCCTTTATATTTATACTTTATGTGTTTATGTCAATTTGGAGGGACGCATTCTCAGGGCTTAAGCTTTTTATAAATGGGATGCGCCTTTGCTTAAGCTTTTTATAAATGGGATGCGCCTTTTGTAGTTAATACCATAGAAACATGCCCAAATTTGAAAAATGAATGCTGGATGCTTTCAATTAGTTTTGACTTCCACTTTGAATTTGCAAGTGGCATATGCAATTACCTGGATCATTGGTGATGCTTAAATTGGTACCACGAGAGACTATGTCTGTGACATAGGCAGTTTGGTGTTCTATACCGAACTTATTTTATGGAAATTAGGTGTGAACAAAGTAACCACAATATGCTGTTGAGGTGTTCTCTGCTCATTTAATTTAACTGCTCCCTAGAGTCATAGCCTTTGTCTAGTTTCTTATTTTCACTGAACTTCCCTGAATGATGGAGAAGCTGATTTTGATCTTCTTACCAGCTGCTCAAATTTGAATTTATGAAAATTACAAATCAGTTTCTCATATATTAGCATGTCCCTAAAGTTTCAAAGTTTGCAAAATTTTTCCTTACGTCATAAACTTGTCACAAAATCAATTCTCCATCCAAACTTCCATCATTAAGCATGTGTACATCAGGTGACATGCATCTAAAAGAAAAAGAAAAAAGAAGTAAAACGAGTGATGGAAAAACATGATGGGGACTGATTTGAAAAAATTGTTAAACTTGGAAAATTGAGTTGTAGTGTTTCAACAAATTTGGCGCTGCCATGTACCACTAGACATTTTATTTGACGTGGAGGACGATTTGGAGAAACTTGTGTAATGCTGGGAAAGATTTTTAAAATTTAAAATTATAGGGACTGATTTTAGAAAAATTCTCAAAAGTGGATGAACTGATTTGTACTTTTCCTTTTTTCTGTTTTATAAATTCATTCTGTTATGTTTTTTAAAAACAAAAATAATAGTTTCTTTGTGTACTTCACAGACAAGCAAGCTGACCGAGCCTCAACAAAAGTTACTAATCGTGTTGTACCAGCATATCGCAGGTACTTTAGAATCTCTTCTCCAATTCACCATATGAATTTCCGCATTTTCCTAACTTGGAAAGTGTTTGGGCAGGGCAAAAGTAAGGGGTGCCTCCCTAAGAAATACTGAAGATGACGAAGATAAGTAGAATCTAATCTGCCAATTATTTGACAGGTTGTGCAAGTAAATATTTTAGTCATTATGCATGATTTTCATATAAAGTGCAAAGGAAAAGGTGTTACAGTAAATTCAATGGAAGAGGGTTTAAATTTCTATGGTTAGCATGTATGTGCATATCTGAGGTTATCTTCAGGGATTTGCATCTGTAGTTGCCATCTGATTTGTGTCAGCATCAGATAGGATCTTTTAAACCCCTAGTTTGTGCCAAATGGGTGTCGCCATCCTATACTTGATAGGAATATCTATTTCCAAAATAAATCTATCTTGATAATTTTCTTTTTTTTTTGCGGCCAAAAAGAAATGAACTAAAATTATGCTGAAATACTGAAAGAAAGCAAGAACTGGAACGGAAGGTTTAGCCTCCTGGTGCAATAGCAGGCATCTTTCCATTGACAATGTAAACCATTTGAGGGCAATTGCATAAAGGAACTGGACATTTAAGCAAAGCAATTTCCATCATGCATAATATATTGATGTTTACTTCTGCTTGTGATTGCATTGTCTTCACTTCCAACTTCAAAACCGTTTCCCTGGAGATTTATGTCAATCTGTCTTGCGTAATTTGTCATTCAAAGGTTTGTCACCAGTGATGTTGTAGAATCAATGTTTTACTTGGTTATCAGATGCATCCTTTTCCACGGCTGATCATGTTTTTACTTCTTATTCGTGCAAAAGAAAGCCCAGCAACCAGGGGATGGATTGCTATTGCCATGACTGCATGTGGGAAAGACATGAAAGGAATACCATTTAAGTAATTATGATTCAAAAAGTTCCAATAAGTACCAGAATCAAAGCCTTATAACCCGAAAAAGGAAGGAAAATGAGGAACTTTTCTTCATAGAAGAAGAAAGCACCTTTAAAAGCATTCTGAATGGAGAAAAAGTAACCCAGAAGAGAATCAAGAAATACCTACTGGTGCTGCTGTCACTCCTGCCTTTGCATGTTCTGCTGCTTCTACTCCTGTTGCTGCCAACACCCTCTCCCACAACCCACAACCTCTTCACCGAGTACCGTTTGTCATTGTGATTCTTAGATTTATCAAACGATAGACTTGAAGTCATCTTTGCGCTATTTCCTGATCTTGCTTTGGGTGTCCAACTAAGACAGGTTGGCATGAACATCTTAAGTAAGAAAGTCTCTTTTTCCATACTTCCACTCCTTGAAATCTGACTTAGTCTACTGTTTCTATTCCTTTTCTCCTTCTGCTTCTCCGTTCGATCCTCTTTGGTGAAATCAAAATTTGCCTCTTTGGCGCCTGCTGTCTCTTCCTGTTCACTTTGTAAAGCATGCTGTTCATCAACTATGTCCTTCAAAGAGAGTTCATAGCTAGACTCAGGCATGTTGTGGATCATCTCCATAAGCTCCTTCCTACCTTCTGTTATTGCTTGCACCCTTGATCTTGGAGAAAAATTGCTGTAATGATGGTTAAGGGGAAGTAAAGGAGAAGATTCATAACTGATGATTCTTGAGGCGTTTCTTCTCCTCAACGGTGGATAGGAATCGGTGAAGTCTTCTTCTGCTCGAAACTTGATATCATTACTACGGCCTCCGTGGCTGAAGTCCTCCCTATACTGGGTTTCACTTGAACTCCAGAATTCAAACTCTGTATCCCCTTTACTTCCGCGACTGCCATGTCTTTGGTAGGATGGAAAGAAAGAAGAGGTGTGTTTGATGTGATCAAGCATGGTTTCAAAAACAAATGCCTGGTATTGTCTATAAGCTAATGAAGCATGGATCCAAGATTTTATAGGAAAACAAAAGTCGATGTCATTTTTGTTAGCAGTTAGAGGGAGCTTCCGAAAGTCATTGCCGTCTTATTTGGGACAGCAAGTAAATGGTCCAACCTTGCCCACTTTTCTACAAATGTCCTCTTCAACACTTTACAAAATTTACAATTTTCTATTTTGCGTCATCTTCCAAGTTCTGGCTATTGGCCTTTGTCTTGAATGGTGCTCAGAACAAGAGGTGGAAGTACCACTTTCTCAGGGGTCCAGTATAAGGTGCTTGCCTGCCAAATTCAACGGTCCCGCTTTCAAATTCTTTCCTACAAGCGTAAAAAGGAAAAAGATTTTTACCAATTTCCCTGAACAGCTTTTGACACGGCCCTCTTGTTGGACCGTCAATTCTAGAAATCTGCTTATGCCGTGTTTTAAAGGGATGGTGGTGAAAATTTCGTGCCTGGTATCATGCTTTGATTGAAGCAGATCCTTAAAAGCTAAAAGAAAAAAAGTGGTGCGTGTCACACGTTATCAGCGTTGAAATTTGGCAGGTCTACATAAATAGAATACACACTTAACTTTTAATTTTTAAAACATATTTATTATTTTTTTAATTTACAATAAAAATAATAAAATTTAAACTCAAAAAATTCTTCCTTAAAATTTAAAATAAGAGATTTTTTTATATTTATTACTTTTTTAAATTTATGCTACACACTATTTCAACAGAGTTTAATCTTTCAGCTCAGCAATTCAAAGCAACGTGTTTTAGGGTCTGTTTGGAAGGCCGCTGGTTGCTGGTGCTGGTTACTGTAGAAATAATAAATTT
>STGP01015389.1:0-10896 GCA_004918865.1 Caryocar brasiliense | reverse complement strand
GGGCGATTTAAATTTTGAAATAAAATAATTACATGTTAAGTAGCATATATAGGAATTTTTAAAAAATATTTTTTAAATATGTTTAAATGCTATAATATATGTATAGAAGTGGTTTATGAAAATGATGTATAAAATGTTAACTATTTAAATGCATTAATTACATGATAATATATGTAAATAAATGCATACATGCGTATATAGGATCCATAAACTAGGCACTCCTGTGACCCTTAATAGGCATTGCTGTAGCTTATTATTTACAGCTTATTATTTACAGATGTTCTATCGACTTTCATTACATGGCTTTTTAGGCAGTTAAGTTTTATAAGCTCCATGAGCTAGTTACATGGGTTTTAGACCATTACAAGGAAATTTGCTTCCATTCAGGAGTTACCACACAGTGCATTTGCATCTATAACTCACATTCATTACTATTTAATTAAATGGTCAAATATTATAGAAAATTAATGCATAAATTGAGAAGATTAATTGATATGGAATTGCAATAAGTATAGGATTGTGATCGAAGATGATTTGTGATTTACTTATTTTGGAGTAGGATTTATTGATTATTTATTTATTTATTAATTTACGTATTTATTTATTTGCTTAGGATATTATTATTTATTTATTCATTGTTATACTTTACAAATATAATATTTTGAGGAACAAATATAGAAATAACTCTCTAACACATTATAAGTCAGTTTTACTGAGGGTAGTTTATTAACTACCCAGGTGTTGTAGAGTAGTAGCATATTCAGCCACCACAGTAGGTCGTAGTTTGGATTTCAACCATGCTAGGTGTTTAAGAGAGAGATCCACCATAGAGTATGGGCATAATATATTTAGTGAACATATCATTAGATTTGTTTAATAAATAAGTTGTTAGCTGAAAGACTTCTGAGGATGTTTAGTATTGAAATAAGTGGTTAAAAATAATCCGAACATAAATAATGGATACTTTTGATTTTAAGTTTGGATTGCATGTTGAATAATATGGATTGGATGATATTTGGTTATTATACATATATAAAAAAATTTACAGTTCAAATTTTAGGATAATTGTTTTCAAATAAATATAGGAAAAAGGCTATCACATGTTGTGTGGTATCAGAACTTAGACTTACAGATCTGGGATAAATGGAAATAATTAAAAAAAATTATTAAAATGAAAATTCCATTGCATCATAAGCATGACATTCATGAGTCTGATTCTGTAGTGTATTTTCTATTGTTAGGATAGAAAAGACAGAGTACAAGGATGTTGTTGAGAATTACTTAGGTTAGGAAGTAGATGCTCCAGTTGTTCCACAAGCTCCTTTAAACCTGAATTTACCCACTGTTGGTGCACTTAGGGCTATATTTTCACATTAGCCTTTTCTTATGCCCTTGGACGCCCCTTTTTTCTAGTTTTATGGGGGGCTATGCCTGCTCCCCGAGCTCAAACCTAAGCATTTGCTCCAGCCACGGTACCTGCTCCAGCTCCAACACCTGTTCATGAACCTGCACCTGTTAGATGTGAGGCTGTTTCTTTTGATATGCTATGAAAGTATGGAGTTATTGATTTTAAATGAACACTTGACCCTGTTGAGGCTGAAGTATGGCTCAAGCAGATTAAGCTAGTTTTTGTTTAGATGGAGTGTTCTATGGAACAAAAGCTCAGGCATGCTATTTCTTTATTTTAGAGGGGTGCCTACAATTGGTGGAAGACGATGTCTTACAATTTGGTGATGTCTTCAATACTTTTGAGAAGAGACAGTCTTTTTTGAAACTTAAATAATATAACAAAATAGTTAAGCAGTATGAGTAGGAATTCATAGAGCTACTCCAGTATGTATTGGTTTTGGTTCCTACTGAGGAAGCTCGCTGTAACAGTTTGAGCAGGGATTGTGCCCTTTGATTAAAAGGTAGGTACTTCCACTACAGCTCACTCAGTTTACTATGGTTATGAATATGACTATTGTAGTGAAGAGATGTGACAGAGATCCCTGAGAAGGGAGAAGAGATTGAGTAGAGATAGTTACAGAGTACCTCCACCTAAGCAGAAAAGAGTTTCTATCGGGACTTCACGTTATGATAGAAGGATATGATTTAAATCAGCTGTTCCACCTAGACTAGCTATGACCAGTTGCCCTAATACATCAGCTTCTGTGGCAAATGTACTGATATGGATGAGGACTTAGTTTCAAGTGCTAGTTCTAAGATGTCCACATTGTGGCAGGTCTCACTTTGGGGAGTGCCAGAGGGTGTCTAGAGTAGGCTACATCTATGGTAGCATGGATCATCATATGACAGACTACCTTAATAGGGGCATAGAGCATAAGATGGCTATTTCAGAGGTGTCTGTTCAGAGGCTACTATAGATAGGTAGGCCAACTGTCAGAGGTGGAGCATTTGGGTTGGTGGGACCTAACCAGCCTAGTGGATCCTGTGCTCTAACCAGAGGTTATGCCCTAAGGTAGAAGGAGGAGCATGATGCTCTTAATGTAGTTATTGAATTTTCTCATTCCTTAGTACTGATATTTTTGTGTTGTTAGACCCTAGTTCCACACATTCATATGTATCTACCAGATTTGAGATGCCTGGATATATGACTTGTAATTCTTTAGACTTTGATGTACTAAAAGTGGTCCTGTGAGTCAGATTGTAATTGTTAATATAATTTATAGACATTGCCTTGTAGTAATAAAGGAACGAGAGCTCTTTGTTGACTTGATTAGATTACCATTTAGATATTATGATGTCGTACTAGGTGTAGATTGGTTGTTTAGATATTAGGCTATAGTAGATTATTTTGAGAAGAGAGTTACCTTTAATAGGTCTGAGTAGTCAGATATTATGGTATTTGAGATTAGGCACAGAGTTCCATCTAGCATCATTTTTTTTATTACTACTGATAGACTGTTGAGATTAGGATGTCAAGCCTAATTGGCTTATATTATTGATACAAGAATTGGTAACCCATTTATTCAAGAATTCATATAGTTTATGACTTTTTAGATGTATTCCTTGATGACTTATCTGGACTCCCATCTGTTAGGGGGGTTGAATTTGCTATTGATGTAGCCCTAGCTATAGATTTGATCTCTATCACCCTATACAAAATGGCTCTAGTAGAATTGAAGGAGCTGAAAGCCCAACTTGAAGAGTTGATTCAAAAAGGCTTTATCAGACCCAATATTTCTCTATGGGGCACACAAATACTTTTTTGTAAAGAATAAGGATGAATCTCTAAGATTATGTATAGACTGCAGATAGCTAAACAAAGAGATAGTAAAGAAAAGGTATCCCCTTACCTTAGATAGATGACCTGTTTGACCAGCTAATAGGAACTTTAGTGTTTTTAAAGATAGATTTGAGATATGGATGCTACCAACTGTGATTTAAAAATGCTGATATTCCAAATACAGCTTTCAGAACTCGATATGGAAATTACAAGTTTTTGGTCATAACCTTTTGGTTTGACTAATGCACCTATGGCCTTTATGGACATGATGAACAAGGTATTCCAACCCTACATGGATTAATTTGTTGTTACCTTACTAGATGATGTGAAAGGTTTCTCAATTTTGGTGTCTCCACTAACTATATTGCTAAGAAAAAATGTTAAGTTTGAATAGAATGAGAAGTGCTAGGCCAGCTTTGATCATTTTAAGGTTGTTCTTTCTCATGCACCCATCCTTACTCTTCCAGAAGAAGGTGGTGACTTGTGTGATTTTTAGTGATGCGTCAAACTAAGGTCTTAAATGTGTATTGATACAACATGGGAAAGTGATAGCATATACTTTGTGATAGCTTAAAAATCATGAGTTGAACTACCTGACACACGTTTTGGAGCTTGCAGTAGTTGTCATTGCACTTAAAATCTGGAGACATTGTTTATATGGTGAGTAGTGTCATATTTTTACTGTTCACAAGATTCTCCAGTATCTTACTACCTAGAGATAGCTTAATTTAAGACAATGACAATAGTTGGAGTTGATTAAAGATTATCACTGTACGATTGAATATCATCCTGGTCAAACTAACATAATTGCTGATGTTTTAAGTAGAAAGACCATGATTGGGATGGTAGCTGTCCGGTTTCTTTATTTTAGAGTTGAGAGCAATGAATGCTAATTTTGTAGTTGATGACTTAGAAGGCTAGATGGCTCATTTGGATTCAACTTATGATGTTGAGATATTTAAAATTATGTCAGAAGTTCACGATGGACTTAAACTAGATTATACATTGTCAAATGATGACACTTTACGTTTTAAATCATGACTTTATGTCCCTAATGTAGCTAAGTTAAAGGGTAAAATTCTTGATAAGGCTTACAGTTCATTTAATACCATACATCCAGGAAGTACCAAGATGTATAGGACATTAAAAGAGCATTATTGGTGGATAGGAATAAAGAAAGACATTGCTGACTTTGTTGTCAAATGTTTAGTATGTTAACAAGTCAAAACTAAACAGCAGTAACTAGCCGGGTTATTACAACCACTCACAATTCTCGAGTGGAAATAGGAGAGGATTATAATAGTTTTGTGATAGGATTGCCTCATACCTAGAAGAAGCATGGTATTATTTAGGTTGTAGTATACAAATTAACCAAATCTGTAAATTTCCAATTTGTGAGGATGGATTACTTATTGGAGAGGCTTGCAAGTATTTATGTCAAGCAAATAATTTGGCTTCATAGAGTGCCTATATATAGTATCTGATAGGGATCCCTGGTTCATTTCTAAGTTCTGGGGTAGTTGACAAAGAGCACTTGGGGCCTACATTTTAGTATTGCATATTATCCCCGGATAGACGGATAGTCGAAGAGGGTTATTTAGATTCTAGAGGACATGTTGAGAGCGTATATTATTGAATTTGAGGGTAGTTAGGATGATTACCTTGAGTTAATAGAGATTGCTTATAATAACAGTTATTAGTCTAGTATTAGTATGACACCATTTGAGGCATTGTATGATTGTCGGTGTAAGACCCCATTGTATTGAGATAAGATTGGCAAGAGAAAGCTTTTATGTCCTGAGATGATACAGCAAATGGAAAAGAAGATCAAGATTATTAAAGATAAATTAAAAACAGCCGAAGACAACCAAAAATCTTATGTTGACTTGAGGAGGCGAGACATCGAGTGTCAGGTTGGAGAAAAGCTATTTCTAAAAGTTTCACTATAGAAGGAGATTCTTCAATTTGGTAGGAAGGTGCAAGTTAAGCCTGAGATTTATTGGTCCCAATGACATATTAGATAGAATAAGTTTTGTGGCATATAGATTGGCTCTACCACTTAAGATATCCAAGATTCACAATGTTTGTTACGTTTTTATGCTGAGATGATATCGATCTGACCCCACACATGTACTTTTCGTAGAGTCTATTGAGGTTCAGCTTGACCTGACGTATGATGAGAAGTCGATTCGAATTTTGGCCTATAAGGTAAAGCAACAAAAGAATAGACAAATTCCATTAGTTAAAGTGCTAAGGAAGAATCATATAGGCGAATAAGCTACGTGGGAATGAGAGGAAGATTTGAGGATCCAATCCCCCTATCTATTTTAAGTTTTTATCTATGAAATTCTAAGAACAAAACTTTCTTTAAAGGGAAAATTTGTAATGATCCAGATTATGATCTAGATGTCATAGACTTAAAATAAGATTAATAATGATTTTCTTAAATTTATTGTATTTTTTTGAATTTTTATGAAATTTCTAGATATTTTTAATTAATTTCAGTTTATTTAATAAAAGAAAATTAATGAAAATTAGTTATTATGCTTAGAAAATTATAAAAAAAAAAATACAGAAGTGCCTAGAATGTGACTTTGGACGTTTTGGGTTTCTTGGAAGCGATTAAGGAAATTTAGATTAAGCAAAATGACGAAAATACCTTTAGAACTATAAATTATACTTTGTGAGCTTTTTCACGATTATGCGGTTAAATTTGACAATTTAGTAAGATTCCATGATAATTATGATAAATTTTGGCACGTGATGGTATATTCAGATATCGAAAATTCCTATAGCAAGATTGATTTAGATGGTGTTTGGCTGGCTACACTCTGCGGGAGCAGCACACTCACTTCCCGCTACTAACCAAACATAGCCTTAGACAATTTGGTTCCTTGGTAGCCTTAGATATTAGGGGCATTTTGGTCATTTTGTTTGGGCATTCAAAAGATCATAAAATTTAGTTGTTTGGTGCATTCTGTAACCTATAAACTTATAGAAGAGACCTTTCCCTTGCCCTTATATAATAGATGTCATTAGTTCACCATAATTGGATCTTAGTTATAAAAAATTAATATATGATTAGAGGTTTCGGTTAAGGAATTGAAGGAGCAGATTTATGGTGTCTCTTGGACTTTCGTATGTCCATCTATTACTGTTTATTGGCTTCCAAAGTTGTTATATTATAGTTGGTTGGATTGAAGCCAAAAGTGACTTTCTTTTCTTTAGTGTCACTCTTCATTTTCTCTTCTCAAATTCTCTCACTTTTCTCACCTAGTGAATTAGAGTTTAGTTTGTGGGTTAGACCTTCGGCTAGAGAATGAGAGGTAAGCTTCTACCTTTTCGATTTAATTAGTTAATTAAGTTGTTTTCGAGTTTTCAGTGAATTCTTGATTAGCTTAGAAATTGATGCTTAAATTGGATATTTTTGATGAAATTAATCACAGAGGTTGATTGGGGATGTGTTTTATGATCGTATAATTGCTAGAATTGAAATTTGTAGCTTGATTTCAGTTAAAATTCGTTGAGGTAAGTGTTGGACCATTACAGGGAAGTTTGCTTCTATTCAGGAGTGATTATACAGTGCATTTACATCCATAACTGACATTCATTACTATTTAATTAAATGGTGAGATATTACAGAAAATTAATACATAAGTTGAGAAGATTAATTATGATGGAATTGTCGTAAGTATGAGAATGTAATCGAAGATGACTTGTGATTTACTTATTTAAGGAGTAAGATTTATCGATTATTTGTTTATTTATTATGTAATTATTTATTGGCTTAGGATGTTATTTATTTATTTATTGTTATATGTTATGAATATAATATTTTGAGTAAGAAATATAGAAATAACCTTATATTTTTTACTATCACACTATGACTCAATTTTACTAATAATAGTTTATTGACTATCCAAATATTGTAGAGCAATAGCAGATTCAACCACTACAATATGGGCATAAAGTATTCAATTAACATATTACCATATTTGTTTAATAAATAAATTGCTAGCTAAGAGACTTCAAAAGATATTTAGTACTAAAATAAATGGTTAAAAGTAATTAAACATAAATAAATAATACTTTTAATTTTAAGTTTAAATTGCATATTGAATAATGTTTTATGAATAATATTGATTGAATGAGATTATTGTTTTGAGATAAATACAGGAAAAAGGTGTTATATTATAAATTTTCATCATTACTTTCATCATTTTTGTCATATAAATTGAGTGCAATGTATATATTAAAATATTAAAAATAACAAAATACAAAAACAACTATGTAATTTATATTCTATGAAACAGTTCTTATGACAATTTCACCGCCACAGTTAGAATATCTACCTTTTACACATTATTATAGACCAATCAAATTTGAACTTTCATCTCTTGAACACATCCTTCATTCACTCTATATTGGTGTCAAGAACTCTCAACACACATGACATTCAACGTCCCTCTCGAGTCTCGACTGATATTAACGTCATTTCTAGCAAAATATCACTAGCAAAAAAAATTGCTACCATACAAAAATTGCTACCTAAAAAAAATTGCTACCTAAAAACTTGATAGGGAAAAAATTGCTTAATTTAAAAAAAAAAAAAATCTGAAAATCATTTTGTAAAATATCATGTGTTCTTGTATCTTCCCTAGGTTTTGTAAGCAACATGAAAGAAAACACTAACAATAAAAAACTGGTAACTTCGAATATATGTCTACCTAAAATCATTTCAAGAAGATTTTTCTAACTATATTTATGATTCGTTTATCTTATGTTCCCCTTACTCCCTTGCTCATAAACATGCTTGCATTCCACATCATGCATAATTATTTTTTTTAATCATATTAAATTTTAATTAATTTAAAATTGAATTAAATTAAGTATTAAATAAAAAAAATTATCTTAAAATAATTTTTTTATTTATAAAATTTAAATTTAAAATCTTACTTAAAAAAAATTAAATCTTGAATTTCACGAAATGGTAGGTGATCTCCATTCTCTATTTCTGTACAGTCTGAAAACATAAATTTTTTGTTAAAAGAGTTAAAAATTTTCACTGAGACAAATGCCCGACTTAAAAGATCTTTTTGTTCTTTTGGTTGAAACAAAACCACGTATACCTCCCCAATTCAAAATATTCCTCTCACCTAAACTTCACCCCAAACAGGAATACATTAATTAATGTATTTATGATCGAATCCCCCATAAACTTACCAAAATAGGTTCCACGAATCAAATTTGAAGTTGTATTCTGGATGCAAGAGACCAATTAAGCTTTTTAAAATATTCCTCTCACCCTGAATTGGGATACCTTAATTAATGCATCGCATCGTCTGCTACGAATCATAGGTTTGTTTACGCCCATTCAATAATTTCTCGAGTGGTTTAGTTCTCCCCGGCAATGTGGCTCACCTCATTCTCAAGTGTATTGCCTGTGTTTTCCTCTCACAACAACATAAGAACAATGAAGGATGTCGTCAGGACTCGGGAGGCCTGTGTTACAGGATTTTGTTCAAGAGTCTTGGATCAGAAGAAACGTTTATGTTTACAGAAATCAAACCTCAAACTTCTTTTTATTTATTTATTTATTATTATTATTTTTTTTTTCATCTTAACTGAAACTTTTTTAAAAGATACAGAAACCAGCATGATGAAAGTAGAAAAACACCGATCATCCACAGATAAACAGGCACAACTACTAGATGGCACTTGGATGACAATTTATTGTAGCATCACTATTGCATACGGAAGACTCAGACAAACTGATTCAGGTACTCATCCACGGTAGTGTATTTGACATCAGGGTAGAGCGCCGAGGCCTCCACACCAAATGATGGCTCGATCTCGAAGTTGGTGTGATCACCCTTCACAAACACCGAGTGTCCTAATGATAACTCCACATCGAGTGGATAAGGAGCTCCTGCAGAAACAGCAAACAAAGCAATGTCAGTCATGAACATATCCCCTGAAGTGATGAATCCGTACTATGTTTTTTTTTTTACAGAAGATCGATGTCCTATGTGACAGTTTTTAAATACCAATGTCATGATTGCTGCACATTAAGCTTATGAAAAGGATAATCCTCTACAAACCTTGGATGTTCTTGAGAACTTGCTCTTCCGGAATGTAAACCCTCTCAAGGGTTTTCCCAATCTTCTTCTCCCAGAGAGAAACAAGCTCATTGAATGAGACGGTGTTGTTTGGAGGTCTAATATAGAGGATTTTGTTCAAGGTTCTTGGATCATCCACAGCTCTGATGGTATAGGTTCCAATGTCATCTTCTACGTTGAAAACAGCTGCAAACCAAAACACCAGATCTCTTGACAAATTCATGACAGAGATAGTCATCTCCCTAGTTCATCTTGCCATATGCAAAATCTAGTTATGTAATCTTGATGCAAAGATTTACAAAGAAATGAAATTGTCTGACAGCTTAAAACTCGCGTATCGAAATGAAATGTGGTTTAAATTTGTTTTACCTTTGGGATTGCCATCTCCCAAAATGACAACTTTGTTTCTAGGAGGAGAACTAGCTCCAGGCTGAGCTAGTGTAGGAAGGAAGTAGCCGGCGAAGAAGTTATTGGACACATACGTATATGGAATTCCCGCTGCCTCAATAGCCCGCCGGATCTTAGCCTTCGTGGCATATGTAGTTTTCGCCGGATCCACCGCGTGCACGCGATCCGCATCGTTCCCAAACTCCGAAGGAAGGAACCTCTACAGCGTATAGGAAAAACAACAGTAAAAATTTTGAAGTGCGTATGAGGTTTTTTTTTTTTCGTTTAAATTTAAATTTTGTTCTACTTTAAAGCGGACTGTTTTGTTGTTACCTTGACATTTCCAGCTTCTTTGATGGCGGCAATGATCTTGTCTTGTTCACCCACCATATGGTGACCGACGGTGGAGATCACCACATCCACCTGCTTTATAGCCTTCACCAAGCTCTCGTGATCGTGCAAATCTCCCTGTATCATAAACAAAACGAAACAAAACAAAACAAAAAAATAAAATAAAAATAAAAACCCATTAATATTTTTTTAAGAAAAATATGAGAAAAAGCCAACAACGGAGCCGTACAATGACGAACTGAACGCCGGCTTGTTTGAAGCCGTTGATGATGTTGGCCTTGTAACTGCTGGAGAGGGTAGTCTTCCTCACAAGAGCGAAGGTCGGGTGGCCGGCTTTTGCGCTGGCCCTCACTATGAACTTTCCGATGTAGCCCGTCCCTCCAATGAACAGAATCTTGCTCAAGTCAGCCATTGCTCAGATGGCTTTCCGGCGAGTCTCCAGGGAACTTTAAAAGCAAAAGAAAGAAACAAAAAGAATAAAATAGAAGAGGAAGCTAATGACAGAACACAGAGTCTGCGGCAATGTTTAGTGCGCTCCGAAAATGCGGATTTATAACGGACCCGTAATAGTGAAATTACTATTTTGGGCCTGTGCGACCTAAGGGTTTATGAGCTGTGCGTGGCAATTACAGATCAAATTGGAGTGTCCAACGATTGCAAATAGTTCTGATTAAATTTATTTATTTATTAATAAAGTTTTAAATTAAAAAATAATTTATTAAATAAGTGAAGTTTAAATTAAATTTTAATTTTTTTATTAATTAAATTTTAATTTTTTTATAAAATTTTATTGAGATTAATCATTATTCA
>STGP01015354.1:16621-27832 GCA_004918865.1 Caryocar brasiliense | reverse complement strand
CAAGAATAATTATTTTTAATTTAATTAAAAATAAATTATTTATATCCTAAACTAAAAAATTCATAAAAAAAATCCAACTCTATGGGTTGGTTGCTTCATTGAATAAAATGGCAGATGCATAACTTTTTTCAAGAAAGAGAGAGTTCATCCATGGCCCTTGAAAATGAACATGTAAGTGGAGATGAGAATAAATAAACAAACAAATAAATACATTAATTAATTAATTAAGAAAGAAGCAAATGGGCAGAAGGTGGGGTGTGAGCTGTTTTGCACTCAACGACGCTCTCCTCCTCTTTCTGGCAGCTAAATAAAAAAATTCAATTTTATGTTTTGGCATTTTCGTTGGCTTAGAAATTTGCAGCTGCAACTTTTTTCTTTCTAAGATTTGTGCGAGAGCATATATCACTTTTTTATACACTAAACCACTTATCATGGTATTGCCCACTTGCGTATCCACTTCTCTCTAGGATTTGACTTCTCATCCTCCTCCAAGGCAGATAGTTTTAATCTTTGCGGACATGCCGAGAAGTCTCCACCTTCTCTTTTTCCTTTTTTGCATTGTCTTCTTCCAGCTCAAAGCAAGACATTAGGTCCGCAATGAAATCACAAGCAAAGCAATGATAATGGGCTGTCGACTTTTACATACATATATATTTTTTTAATTGTACTACAACTGTACTCTTGAATTTAATATATATTGAGGAAGCACGTCAAGAACCAACGTCAATTCTGCTTTGCATTGAGGAATAAGAGCCGCCCATATCCGTAGCATAGGATGTCAATTTTAGGTCAGAAAACATTTGTTTTGATTTCTCTTGCACCTCCCATTAATGGAGTTTTGAAAAGTTCGTACCCACAAACTTCCAACAGTTAGTTGATTTAGTTCGATCATCTCACCATCTCACCTTCCATTGCTGGAAGACATGCAGATGAACTTCGCTGACAAGTTGGGTAATGAGTGCAGATGACCTTTTCTAGGTTAGCGTTTTCAAAACATCTTTCAAAAGGACAATTTAATTTACTACAATTTACTGATGTTAAAATTTAAAATTCACACAAAGTGGGAAAACTCTCACTTTATTGTCTCGGTTGAATTCTAAAGATAATTCTGTATGAATATCTTTATTTAAGGTGAATAGCTTGTATTTGACTGAATCAAAGAAAAATTTTATTTTAATGTAAGAAAATTGATTTAAAGATATCTCCATTGTTGTATAAAAAATATTGGCCTAATGCATCCTGTACACTACCCAATCCAACTCATTATTCATCTTATGAATTATTTAGCTTAATATTTAGTAACGACCACCTTACTTTTTATGTTTGATGTTCCTGAATTGTCACTTTTCTAATATGAACTTTTCATATTTAGACTTTCCTAATTTGGCTATTTGTCATATGAGCTTTAACACTTATATCTCATATAAATACATTTCATATGACCTCACCTATATTTAGATTTGACTTCAGGATATGCTAGCTACCTTGTAATTGAATTGCAAGCCTAATCCATTTATCGATTACTAGTTAAACACCATAAACTACAATTAATTCTTTCTTGGCTAAAACTTGTTCTATTATGTGTGACTAACTAGGTCCATTACTAATTGAAAATGAGTTTATAATGTTAACTTTTTGACATTATTGGAAATGACATTTTCCATACTTAGGACAAAATTCTCAAAATACTCTTAGTTCTCATAAGTTATAATTGATACCTTACATAGTGTTTTACGACTACCTAAGTAGAATAGTGTTTTACGACTGCCTAAGTAGTAATGGGTGTTTTAACATGATTATAACATGTATATGAACTATGATCATAATTATGTACTCAAATCCTGTCATTACAAGATTTCGTTTGGTCAGGGTTATGGTTAATATCAAACTATATTGCTGTAAACTATATGGTCTTATCTTGGTTTCCATTTTTGATTAGAAAGACTTAAACTAGAAACTCTTTTCTGTTTAAGTCATGTCACCTTGGTTAAGTACTTTATTATAAAAAATACCAGAAGTTATTAGTAAATTACCATGCGATCATCATCTAAATGCAATATTCGACCTATTAATCACATAAGTGTCCACGTGTTTTTCTTGATATGTAATGTAACGTTTCTATCCCACAATTAGTCATGTACCAAAGTAATATGAGACTAACGGGCCCTTTAATCCACTCAGGCCTAAAAGTCAAAGCTTGTGTTACTTTGGTTATGACTAACTTGGGTTTATAAGGGCTAAACTCTTTTTATTATCAATTGATGTGGGATTTGAGGTGTTACAATCTCTTCTCCTTAAGTGTGCGTGTTCTTATCGCGTGACCTAACAATTGAGCTCAGGCATTCCGTGGCACTTTGCCAGTATGAGATAGCACTTTACTTGAGTGAGTGTGTCAGTTGCACTCCCCTCAACTCAAGAGGTGGCTCGTCATGAACATCACTCAAGAGGTGGCCCTCCGACGGCTCTGATACCATTTTGTAACATCCCTGTCCTACAATTAGCGATGCACTAAAGTAACATGAGACTAATGGACCCTTTAATCCACTCAGCCCCAAAAGTCTAAGCTTGTATTATTTTGAGTATGACTAACTTGGGCTTATAGGGGTTAAATTCTTTTCATTTTCAATTGATGTGGGGTGTTACATGTAATGTCTATAACGACCCAAAACCAGGCCTAAAAGTATTTCCCGGCTTAAAATTTATTTGTTTTGCTTAAAATGATTTTTGGAGATTTTCTAGAATTATATTTGATTGGTATGCATTTTTAATAAACTTCTATTGGTAAAATAAAAGATAATTTACGAAAAATAGTAAACATATTTTGTAAATTATGAAAAATTATAGGAGCCTTTAAAATGTGTTTTGTAATATTTTAGGATAGTTTGAAATGATTAGGTAATGTTGATATTTTTGAAATAACAAAAATACCCTTGGTGTTGTAAATGTGATTTTTTAATGATTTTAGAGCTAATTGGGTAAATTTAATGATTCAACGAAATTTCTTAAATGTTTAAAATTAATATTTTTATGAGTTGGTTTAATCAAAAATAAAAAATTCATATTGCAACCTTAGAATGGATGATTTTGTCCTTAGTTGACTTTAATGTCTTTTTACAAAGGAAGTTAAAGAGTCTTTCTTTTGACTTTTTCATTATCTAAGGACGTGTATTTCTCTATTTAATAGTCTTTCTTTTGACACCCAAACAAATTTCTTTTTTTAAACTCTTCATGTTCTTCTTTTACATTCTTCCATTCATTCACCAAAACTTGTTATAATTCAATTGGGTTATTAAATTGGTAAGCAAGGATTGTTCTATGCTTCGAGAGTAAGGTAAGATATCTCTATCTTGATTGTTAATTGTTGGGTGTAGGTTCGTTATGTTGTTGAATAAGAAGCTTTCGGTTGTGATTGAATTAATAGAAAATTTGATTTGTTTGTGGAACTAATATCAAAATACAATCTAGAACAATTATAGAAGCATTGTTAGGCTAGGAATTGAAGGGAAAAATGTCTGCTTGTGGAGGCATTTGTCAAGGTAAATGTAAAAGACTTTCTCCATCTAGTTTTTCATGTAAAACTTCACTTTGATCTAATTGTACATGAAATTATATTCTAATCATACAATTGATCGATAAAAGTTGAGATTGAGGCTTGGAATTATGATTTTATTGAGGTTTGGAGAGACAAAATAGAACAAATTGATTTAAAATTGATTTCTCAAAGATTGCATAGCCGTGTAATCTTGGAGAAAAACATGGCCTAGCTATGTTGTACATATAGAATGGTGTGAAGAAGATGAGCGTCATGTAGAACATGGCTAGCCATGTTATTTTCATGGATAATACGGTTATGCCATTTTTTAGCACAAAGGGTGAGAAAAAAAGAGGTGGGTTTGTAGGTAAAACACGGCCAAGCTGTGTTCTTTGTGAAGAAGAAGAAGAAGAAGAAGAAGAAGAAGTTAGGTAATATTTTAGTGGATGATAATGGAATAACTAGTTGAACTTTTTGATATAGCATAACACTTTAAGCTTGAAATTGAATGAAAGTAATTAAGTCTTGTTATCTCTATATAACTTGGTGTGCCTAATTAATTTATAACAAACATTTGATTTAAAATATTATAATAATAAAATGAAATAAGTAAGTAGTAGATAATAATGATGATGAATATTAAACAAACATCTAGCATGTAAGGTAAACAATTAATAGTTGGTCTTGATATAAATTTTAGGTGGTTGAACTTAGATTGATTTGCTTGAAGTGGTATGAGGGTGAAATAACTTAATTTTTGGTAATTATTTACTTGATGAAAAGTTTGATGTTGGTTTTGCTTGATGTGCTTGTAATTATTTGGTTTGACAATAACAAGAAACGTGTGGATTATTTAAGCTTCGAGCTTCTTGTTTTGGTATGGATGTAAATTGAATGAATTGTTAAACTGCATCTATACTACCTTTATATATGCATTTTATGCATTTAGTCTGGACTAGGCACTCCTATAGTTGCAGCTTTTGTTATAGTTAGCCTTTATGGCTCCTGCTTAGCCTTAATGGCTCTTGTATAGTCTTTGGACTCCTGATTTAGCTTTTATAGCTTTTGATTAGCCCTCAGGCTCCTGTTTGTAGCCTTCAAGCTATCTTGATTATATTGGGAGTGATCTCCTGTTCATTACATTCATTTTACATTTATATTAATGTCTAGTATAATGAATGATTGTTGCTGGATAACTTGTGATTATTTACTTGCTATAGATGGATGGTTTAATAGTTTGTTAATGAGAATATATGGATGGATGGTTCAATATTCTATTAATGAAGAGATTTGAGTAGTCACAAGAATGTAATAACTGTGTTATGCATTCATTACTAATTGTATAGTCATAACACATTATGCTAGATGCCAATCATGACCTATAAGAACAACAAATGATTTGGGAAGTTCACCTAAAGTACAAAAAGTTCATTCTGGTAATGTCATAGACATTATCTCATTGCCAATTAGTAGTGAATATAGTAAGTTACACTATATTGATTTATCTTAGTCATAAGTGAATTAAGTATAGTTAAAGGGGTAAAACTAATAATTAATTCAAAATTTAGCTTGCAATGTAATTTGCATGGATGCTAGTATGTCCCAAAGTTGAATTCAAGGATTAGGTGAGATCATATAATGTGAATTTATGTGAGATATAATTGCTAGAATTATTATATGACGATTTGGCTTGATTTATAGAGGAAGTCCAAGGCGAGGTTATTTGTGCGAGAGCGGTTAGTGTGTGATTAATGTAGTGGAGCTATTGTATGGGCCAAAGAGAGTTATGATATAACTATGGGCTGATTAAGTGGAACTTAATTAAGTGCCAAGTCCATGGATTAGAGCAGCCATGGACCAAGCCCAAGTAGAAGTTCATTAAGAGAACTTGGTTAGGCTAGTCCATAGGCCCAAGGCCTTTTAGGTTTTAGGATAACACAACATTAGCTTAGAGGTTTATAGAAGTGCTTAGTTACTACTCTAACCTTGTAGAAATGCTTAGTCATTCTCCAAGAATCTGTTAAGGAGAGGGAGATGACACCATGTGTCACTAATCACGTTTTTCTCTTTTAAGCCACATAAACCACCACTCTCCCATCATTCAATTCTCTCTCTAGTCATCTAAAACCCACCCCAACCTACATCTTAACCATCCTCCATTGAAAGTTAGCTTTGAGCTTTGTTTGGAAGTGTTAAAGGAGCTTGGGTGGTGATTCATGACTAAGAAAAATCTGGTAGACAAGTTAGAGGCTCAACACTTAGAAGGCTTGATCGGTTTCTACACCTTCTCACTTTTAGGTAACTTTTCTTGACCTTCTACGAATAGTTTATGTTTTAAATGCACATATATGAAACCAAGGCTGATATTCTAGGTGCTAATCGAGCTATTAATGCATGTATAAATGTATATTTTTTATTTTTACGCTTCCGCCATGCCACTCCAACACTTCCTACACTGGCATACTCACTTAGATTTTTGAGGGTGATTTGTTAACTACCTAAGTCCAGTAGAATAAAGATGGTACTAGAATTAGGGTTGTTTGCCAAAGTTTTAAGAATTTATAAGAGAGGCACACTATAAGTTGGATAGTGTTTCATTTGCTTGATTGTATGATTGGATTGATTAAATTTTTGTTTGTGTTTAATTATATCTTAAAAGTATGTAGATAAGTTTGTAATTTGGAACCAGTAGAAGAACATGTTGAATTTGAATATTTGATAAATGAAAATTACTAGAATAATATTTTGATAATGGATTCATGATTGGATTTACATTGTATTGCTTGTTGAAAAAAAAATTAGAGCCAGTTAAATCATTGTAATAAATGCTTGAAAAACTGGATTAGGTCATGACAATATCAAATAGCATAATACTTACTATTCTATCTTCATTACTATCTTATACTAATCATGAAAACAAATAGAGGTGATGATATTTTAGGACAGTGATGCCCAATCATGATTCCTATGATTGTGAAAGATATAAAGTATTTGTACTAGACAACTCCACTACTCATATTCTCAACTCTAGAGAATAATATCTCTAACAAATATCTTATGAACTAATTCAAAGAAATAAAATTCCTTTTTATTTAAATAAACATCAACTTTCAATTAAAAGGAATTATTTAATAATACAATTCATACATTTACGGTATTAATTTAGGGTATAAAATTAACAAGAAGGTGGTTAGAATTACTGTGAGTTTATTTTTGATTTAGCTATCAGTGGAACAGTGATAACCACTATGACCAAATGATTAGCAATTAGGATGTTTTATGATGTGAGATTGACTAAGGGAAGATGTTCTATAATATGAGGCGTGATTAGAAGGAAGATGAAGTGGTTTGAAATACATTTATGAATAAATGTTTGCAAATTTTGATATATTTGTATGAAATGCATACTTGTCAAGAAATTGATATTTTTTAAGATATGATTTTTATAATTTTATTTGATCTGTTACAACTGATAATAATAAGATATTTTGTGTTTATATAAATATTTTGAATATGTGTATATTCATATTTGGTAAATATGAGCTTAAAGCGGATAATTCATCAAATTTAAGTGTGTAAGTGAGATTTATAAAGCATAATTTGCCATATGATAGTTTTTTTTTTCTAAATAATGACATCATTTTTCCAAAATTATCATTTTGCTATTTTTTGACTACAAATAGGAAAGACAGTATATAGACATCATTTCTTCACTTTCCTTTACTTTTTCTCAACAACCAAACCGTACTAAGATCTTTTAACTGAAGAATGCATGAAGACTTGAACCTTAAATTGGATTTGAACCTTTGGAAGCAATATTAAGAATAGTTTATGAGTTTTTCGAAGAATAATTAAGAAAACTTTAATTTTAATGTATATTTGCGAAGTTCAAAATTGTGTTTAAATTAAACCATCTCCAAAGTGTCGTTGAGAGGTAGTCCTTATTTTTGTTTAATATTGGCTTTTAATTGAAGTTGTAGATGAGGTCCCTTGTAAATTGTCAACGGCTAAGTGCAAGCTTTGGGAAAATTTGACCATTTTGATAAGAACGGTAATAACTTAGCATGCAAAACTCCAATTTGGATGCTATTTATTGCATTAGATTCCAGACTCAAAATTTTTGAGATTCATCATATATGATATTTAGTGTTTCTCAGAAGCTAAACATTATTTGAATTAATTTTTAATTATTATCATATTATTTATTATTACAGCTAACTATTACCAATATACCATCTTCAAAGACGTAGCAGTCCCAGCTTGATGGACAACTATTTTGCTTTATACTAGGTGAGTAGGGTTTATGTATTATAACTAAAATGAATATAGAAATATGTTTATATTTGGTTAATAAATAGCAATGAATTAGGATATATAATATATTGAAATTGATGATGATTTCTTTGATGTGATATGAGATATGAAATTTAAATAGATATATATAAATGATGAGATTATACAATATCACTTTGATATAAGAATCAAAAGTGAGATATATATACATACATATTGAATTGTTTATATTTGCTTGTGTACTTGGTGGGTAGTGTAGATAGTATTGCCAAGTAGTTGTGGTGAGTAATAGGGAATGTTACTACTATAGTATTATTGTGTTTGGGATATTGAACAATGGATATTATGGTAGGTAGAGTTAGAAGATTGTTTTGTGTATGATGAATATTGTATTCCATGGAATAATGATAAAATGATTATATCTAATATGTAATAAATAATGATATGTGTGATATGTTGTGTAATCTAAGTTTGTTCACCTAGAACAATAGACTTTGTCCTTTTGTTATAATGCCTTTACTGATTGAGTTTTATTAGAACTCACTCCTTATTGTCTTATTATTTTTTAGATCGTGAAAAGTAGTAGCTTTCTTAAAGATTGTAAGCCCAATTTTCCTTTATTGAGCGATATTTTGTGAATAAATTCTTGCATAGTTGTATAGTGAAGTATGTATAGGGTTTTTTAGTTTATCCACTGACTATTTGATCTTAGGCATACATAAATGCTTTTTGATGTATAAGCTATTGTTTGCTTTGATGAATATTTTGAAAGCAATAGAAGTAGAAAAACGAGACTTTTTTAGTAACAAAAACGTGTTAAAACAGATTTTAACACATCGTATCAGCCGTTAATCATTTTATGCAACAACAAAACCGATCATACTGTCAAAATAGATGAAGGAGAAGCAATATTTTCCTCTTGAGTTGTATAATTTTGTATTTACAGAGTCTTTCAAGTGAAAGATCTCTAGCTCATCCATATGAACCTACTTTCAACCAAAAATTGCCTCATCAATAAGCCTTAGTTCTCTTAGGAAATGATTTCCTTGCCACCCTTGATTGGAAGAGAACCAAAAGGTTGTGGTGTGGCTAGATTAGGGTTAGAAAGAGGTTTGGTTAAGGGTTATTTTAGCTTGGGCAGGCAGCTAGTTTTTCTTCTTTTTTCCTACCCTTTGGCCAAACCTAAGGGTTAGAATTAAAGAATAGTTAGTTGTCCCACTTTAATGAACAAATATATAGGCATAGGGTTTTTACAAACCCTCGGCCTCAATTATTTGGCAATTCCAAATATAGCCTCACATCTGATGTTCCCAAACCGTCACTTCCTAATATAAACTTTCCATATTTAGACTTTCCTAATATGATAGTTAGTTACACGAGCTCTCCAGTATTTATATCTCATATAAATGCACCTTATATGACTTCACCTATCATTTGGATTTGACTTCAGGATGTGCTAGCAACCTTGCAATTGAATTGCAAGTCCAATCCATTAATTAATTACAAATTGAACGCTTTCAACTAAAATCAATTATTTCTCGGTTAATATTAGTTCTATTGTGTTTGACTAACTAGGTTTACTACTAATTGATAATAAGATTATAATGTCAACTCTTTAACATTGCCAGAAATGACCTTTCTGCACCTAAGGTAAAATTTTTAAAATACCTCTAGTTCTCATGAGTCACAATTAACACCTATCTAGTATGTCACGACTATCTAAATAGTAATGAACGTTTTACTACGATTATAATAATCCTGTGAACTATAATCATAATTACTGTGCACTTAAACCCTTTCATTATAAGATCCCGATCTATTCAGGGCTGTGATAAATGTCAAACCCTATCAGTGAGACTTTATGATCTTACTTTGATTTTTATTATTGATTGGTGTGACTTAAACTATAAATTCTTTTCTATTTAAGTCACTTTGCCGTAGTCAATGACTTCAGTATCAAGAATAACCAAAAGCTACAGGATCTTATCCTCATTTACTAGAGGTAATAAATCCCATCTTACATGATTACCTACCTCCATACATAACTAATTAGGGCTACTATATATGTAATCAGTATAAGTATGTAAGTATAGACAAACTCTAATAAACTATGTACAAGTTGACCGTATCGTCTTAGGTCAAAAGATTACATGCACAATTATGATATTAGAAGGCAATTTAATGACATTAAGTAAATTACAATGTGATTATCATCTAAGTGTCATGTTCGATGTACTTATTATGTAAGTGCCATGTGTTTATCTTGATATCTAATGTCAACTAGCATGGGACTCACTATTCCACTTTATTAGTATCTCATACTAATCATAAAAACAAATAGAAATGACAATCTTCTGACGTAGTGATGTTCAATTAAGATTCTTATTATCGTGAGTTGATTTAGAGTACTTTTACTAGACTACTTTGTCACTCATTTTCTCAGCTTTTGAGAATAAAGTCTCTAACAAGTATCTTATGAACTTATTCAAATAAATAAAATATCTTATATTTAAATGAGTATAAACTTTTTATTAATAAGGAATTGATTAATAATACAAATCACTGTATTGCTCTAAGGCATATAACTAACATATTTGTTGCAATTATGTTATGCTCTATGTAAAGTTGTGCTTAAATGTATGTTAGTATTTAGATATTAATAGGCTTGCATAATTTAATATAATTTGAAGCCTGCAAACTTTAGATTATATTAGATTACGTACCAGTCATAGTGCAGAGTTTGAGTTGTGCTAGTTTTGTGTATTATGTAAGCTACACAATGAACAGTGGTTAGCTCACTCCTCACTTTCCTCCCTTTTAAATAGGAAATTGTAGCTTAGGGGCGAGTTAAATATGAATATTGGTTTGTTTCCAGAGTGTCTGTTAATTCCCAGTGTTTGGGATTGTGTAGTGAGTGTGTTAAAAGTTGATGCACTTGTTACTAACACACTAATATATGTGATTTATTTTATATATACATATATATGTCTATTTTTGTAATGGGATAAAATGTTTATAAATGATTATTGGGAGTGTTTCTTTTGAGCTTACGAAGATCGAAAAAATCTTTAATATTAAAAATTCATAAGATATTTCGATTCTTATACCAGGACTCACGTTATAGATTTTATATTATATTAAATTATTTGCCGATCATGATTCGAAATTTAGATAGTGACATTTTAGCCTGATTATATAAATAAAATAAGTATTCAAGGTCTATATAAATTAAATAATCCTTATTCAACTATTAACAAGTGTTTAGTCCTGATTTATGTATTTTCTTAAAAACCCAATTTTGAAATATTGAGCGTTCAAAGTTGTCGTGCTCTAACTTTTTGAGAAATTATATGCATAGTAGGGAGATGGCCCCGTTGGCCCTCGCT
>STGP01015354.1:6388-16554 GCA_004918865.1 Caryocar brasiliense | reverse complement strand
GCCGCCATAATTTTGTCTACCCTGTTGTGTGATGGGCCGTAGGGTAAAAGAAGCCCTAATCAATCAGCAAATCTTCTGAAATCCGCACGACGCTCTCGGCGCTGCGCCCCGCCTGACCTTCGCGCTGCAATCGGAGTGTGGGTCCTCTCGTTAAAACAAGATCGCTGTTGATAATATACTTTTCTTTCGTTTTAGTTCACAAAGAAACAACTTTGCCGGCCTGTCCTAACTTACAACGCGATTCTCTGTTTGTCTAGTCATTGTCTTGTCATTCTTTTTGATTTCATAAGCTTGTGTTTAGACGACCTCTAAGCATATCCATGGAAGAAGGCAGTTTTGCAGAGGAACTGTACCCGGAAAGCTTGCAGCTCTCAAAGATTGAATTGGATGCGGTGCCTGCTGCTAATGCCAAACAGAATGATTCAGGTGGTGCCCTTATCTTTTTCCCCTTTCCTTTGGTTTGATAATTGATCCATTTTACAATACATTTAGAATTCGTACGTGAGCCCTTAACATAAGCTATGGAGCGCGAGTGCTTGTCTGCGTTTTAAGCTAAACAGAGACGTTTTAAATATAATAAAATATATTTTTGTGTCGTATTTAACCTGATTAAACTGTTGGGTTAGATTCTATTAATAAATGGCATGGTTCATTTATCAATTAACCAATGGAGGCTATAGAATTAAACTTTGAGCTGGTGGGTTAGATCACTTGATTGGCTATAGCAATCTGATTAACCCTGCTCTGGGAAGTTAAAATTCTTATGAATTCGCTAGGTTCCGTGTAGATTAGCCTGCTTGGACGGGTCAAGTAAGAACTTACTGCAATTCCCACAAATGAAAGAAAAACTTGGACACATCCCTTGGAGATAATGTTAAGTGAGCTTAAAGCATAAATTAAGTACTGCTCTTATCTGCTCTATGTTGAATTTAATTTCAAATAGCAGGGCTGCTGGAACCTTACGCTTAATTACTTGGTCACATAAGCTTTGATGCTGGTTTTGTTTGGTCACACAAGCTATAGTTTCTCTTTGGTTGGCTTGGGATGAGTATCTTTGTTTTCCAGATACAGGGAGGGAGAAAAAAGAAGCTGGATTTGATCAATCGAATAGATGGCTGTATTTTTGTTTGCTAGGATGCATTGAGGACAGAAGAACAAGAATATATGCTAATGATAGATATCATGTTCCTGAAGTCTTCTAGCATGACTTTTCCAATGCATCCTAGAATACCTGACTGAGTCATTTACACACGCTTGCATCAATTCTGAGTTGCCTGAAGCTTCTTATTGGTAAATATATGAAGTGTTTAATTTAAAGGTATTGACATAAGGTTCACAGTTACTAATTTGCTTTTTAAAAATGTTTGGGCAAAATTAATTGCCTTTAAAAAAGGAACGCCTTTGGTTTTGTGCTTTCCTGACTAAAACACCCAACTTGGTTTCAGGTAACGATGAAGGTAGCCCAGACAAAGAAGATGAATCTTTATGGGATGGTTCTGATGAGGAATTTGATAAACCATCTGGATTGGATAGGGAGTGGCAGAAAAGACGTGACCAATTTTTCACGGTAATCTAAATTTTTACTGAATCCTTCCTGCTTATTGTTTTGATATTTCTTGTTATTTTTCTGTTTTCTGCATGGTGGTTGTAAACCTTCATTGATATCCTTCATGATTTTCAGATTGGGTATCGTGATGGCCTCATTGCAGGAAAAGAGGATGCTGCCCAAGAGGGATTTAATGTTGGCTTTCGGCAATCAGTGTTTCCTGGATACAATTGGGGGCATGTTAGAGGGGTTACCAGGTAAATCAAATGAGAAACAGATGAAAATAAAATTTTTGATGGTGTTTAGGTTGCAGAAAGTCTGGAATATTTTGATAATTTTTTTGAACTTTTTGTTATGTTTTTGTAAATTTAGTAGTCTTGTCATCTGTGTCATTCCTATGCAGTGCACTGGCCTTCCTTCCAGATGAGTTGAAAGTGAAGCTGGTTGAAACAAAAGAAAACAGAGACAGATTCCAGAGCTTGTATGCATCTGTGCATTCAATATCAACAACAGACGCGCTGAAGTTGTTTTCTGATGATTTGATCAGAAAAAATGCTACAGAGTGCAGTGAGCATGCAGTGGCTAGCTCTGATGCAGCAAGCTTGGACACAGAAAAGGAAAGCAGAGAAAGCAGCAGTCTAGACAATTATGTTAGATCGCTTCAATCACTTATTGTTGAATCTGCAGCGATTAGGTCACAATTTCCAGGACAGTGACCTGTGGAAGCAACTGTATATTTGTTGCGATATATATTGAAACTTGGGCTAAAAAGTAACAGAATCAAAATGCTAGTGCTTCCATGGGACAGAATACGTCATCGGCTCGTGATTTGATTTATGATGTTATATACAAATAGATGGGTTAGGAAATTTTTGTGAATTGTTTTATTTATTTTAAATAGAATATAAATTAATTTTATAATCTATATTTTGGTTGTAATGGATAAAGTACATTAAATAGATAATGAAACTAAAATGGAGGTCCAATACTCACTAAAAATTCATGGAAATGGAAAATTATTTTAAGGAGGTCTAATTTTTAAAGAGATTAGTGAAAGTTGGAAAACTAAATTATTAGTCAATACTAAGAAATTCAAATGAATGCTAGTTAAATTTCAGTGGCTACGATTGAGTATTTAGATAGTCTATGATCAGTTCTTTTATTTAAAATGGATGTACGTGTAAATTGAGACTTAAAAACTTAAAATCTGTTCATAAATCTTTCAAACAAATATTAAGTATTGTGACTCTTTACTAAATATTATTTAGAAATTTTAATTGTTATATTATTGGTTATGGATACATAAGATAATATAATATGTTATGTGATTTTCTAAGGCTAATGTAAGGCATGAGATATTTTTATATGTTTAATTATCAATAATGACATTAAGCACTTAAGATAATTAAATGTCTTGGTTTTAATGGGATCAACTTAACTAGTATAAGAATCCAAGAATGACATATGCACATGAGATTCTAAGTAGTGGGAGCTGTAAAGGGTTGAGTTATAAAGTGCTGTATTAGACAAAGTGTTATCTATTTGTGGAGTAATAATCTTCCAAGAATGACATTAAGCATATAAGAGACATTAGTGTTTCATAAGAACTCAAACACTAGCTAAGAGTCCAACTCAACTAGGATTCTCGTTTCCTACTTTAGAAGTGTAGGATTCGCCAAGTTAGTAGCAGGTTTATTTAGATCAAAAGACAATGATTTTTATGGTATGTACAAATCATAAACATAACTAATTAATCTTGTTATTTTTTGTAACCATTTTTTAATATGAAATCATTAAACCCCCTTTGTTAGCATCGTTGATGCAAATAGGTTCACTAGGTCTAACTTTACGATTGGTTAACGAATCTTCATATTATCCTAAATTTGAAATGTGTTGGATGCGTTTTAGAAGCCCCAGTTCTTGGCCTCTTACCTGAAGAGGCCATTCATAAGGAACAAACCACTTTAGAGAAATGGAAGGCTGATGACATTTAAGCTAAATGTCATATGGTTGCTTAAATGAGTAATGAATTGTAAAAGTAACATGATAACATGACAGGTGTTAGAGATATTCTCACTCACTTACAACAGTTATATGGTAAGGAGAGTAGAACTGCTAGATATGAGATTTCTAAGTCATTGTTTCGTGCAAAAATATTTGAATTTGATCATACAGTCCCTTCCTAATTCTTTCGGACAGTTCACAATGAATTTTCATATGAATAAATTAGAATGCACCCTTACAGAATTGCTAAACATGTAAGTAGTAGTGCAAAAGGCCATGATTGACAACAAACAGAAAGAAGCTATACTTATTGCCTTTTCTAGTGGGTTTAAGAAGAAAAACAAGAAAAAAAGAAAGAAGCTTACTATCCCAAAGTTATTAGTTATAATTAAAAAGGCTAAGGGTAAAAAGAAGCTTGTTGCAGATAAAGGAATATGTTTCTTTTGTAGTATGGATAGACATTAGAAAAGGCCCAAAAGTACTTTGAGTCTTTGAAGGGCAAGAACAAGGCAAAGGAGATGCCTTTGGAAGATATGTCCATTACTTATTTTAATGCAGTAAGTCTATATAAATCATGGTTCTTGATACAGGTGCAAGTTCTCACATTGGTGCCTCTATGCAAGAACTAACCAATTATAAACCTTTGGGAAAGAATGAAGTAATCTTAAAGGTTAGCAATAGAGTAAGCATTACAGCTAAAGTTGTTAGAGATACTTTATTAGATTTGGAAAATCATAAGTTGTTTTAAGATTATGTTTTTTATTTACCTAATGCTTATAAGAACATTATCTTTGTTTTTAGTTTGACTAGAAATGGATATCATTTCAACTTCAAAGATAATGTTTGCAATATTTTATTTGATAATAAAATTGTTAGCATTGGTTATTTATTTGACGGACTATATTGTCTTAAAGCTAAATACAAAATCCCAGCGTACAGTGAAATGATTACCATTGCTAAATCTAACTTCAATTTAAAACATATTTGACATTTAAAACTAGGCCATATCGTAGAAGATAAAATGAAAAAATTAGAGAAAATGAGAATATTAATCCCATTAGGCAATGAGCCCTTTCCAACTTATAAGTCTTGCCTTCAAGGCAAAATAACTAAGTCAACTTTTGTGAGACAAAGGGAAAGAGTCAAAGAAGTTTCAGAACTCATGCATAGTGATGTATGTGGGTCATTTATTGCAATGGCAAGAAATGGATATTTCTACTTCATTACTTCTACCAATGATTATTTATGGTATGGGTATGGGTATATGTATTTAATAAAATACAAACATGAATCATTTAAAAAGTTCAAAGAATTCAAATCAGAAGTATAAAAGCAAACTGGAAAGAGTATTAAAACTCTTCGATCGTATCAAAGAGGTAAATACTTGAATACAAAATCTGATATGTTCATAAAAGAACATGATATAATTTCATAACTTACTCTAGCTAGAACACCTCAATTAAATAGTATTTTCCAAAGGAGGAATCACACCTTATTGGATATGGTACAATCAATGAGGAGCTACATAGATCTTCCCATTTTATTATAGGGATATGTTCTGTAGACAGCCTATTATTTTACTAACAGGGTTCCGTCTAAGTTAGTCTCTTCCACACCAAATGAAATGTTGAAAGGTAGAATACCAAGTCTTAAGCATATAAAGTTATGAGGTTCTCCAACTTATATAAAAAAGCTAAAGACTGAAAAATTGGAAACCAAATCAATAATAAGAAGGTTTGTTGGTTATCCTAGTGACAACCTAGGATATTATTTCTATTTTCCCGCTGAACAAAGAGTTGTTATCAGTAGGGGTACGTTCTTTCTTAAAAAATAGTTTGTTCAAGAAGAAGGCAAAGGAATAAAGATAGAATTGGATGAAAAGTCACCCAAAAACCATCAAAATGATCAATTATTCAATCAACAAGTTGATCAAACAATTGAGGAGCTTGTCCCAATTGAACATGTCATTAAACCTTGAAGGTTAAGTAAGGTATCTCGTCCTCTGGAGAGATACAGTTTTCTTTATAAAAGTATACATAAATTGTTTGTTTATGGAGATAATGTTCATATTGATAATCCTAAAACATATGTACAAGCAATATCTAATAATGACTCTTCAAAATGGTAAGAAGCTATAAAATATAAAATGGATTCTATGTATTCAAACCAAGTTTGGGATCTTGTCAATCCATCCAAAGGTATTCTACCAATAAGGAATTAATGGATTTTCAAGAAAAGGATAGGTTCGGATGGAAAGGTTAAAACCTATAAAGCTAGGTTAGTGGGGAAAGACTATTGCCAAAGGTAATGAATTAACTATGAAGAGACTTTCTCGCATATTACTATGCTTAGATTCATAAGGATTTTATTGGGTATTGTCGCATACTATGATTATGAAGTTTAGCAAATAGATGTCAAAACTACTTTCTTCAATGGATACATTGAAGAAGATATATTCATGGATGAATCTAAGGGTTTTGAATTTGAGGATAAGTCTAAAGTGCATATGAGATCCATTTATAGTCTTAAGCAAGCCTCAAGGAGCTGAAATCTTCATTTTGACAAAACCATTAAAAGTTTTGATTTCATTAAGAACGAAGATGAGCTATGTGTTTACAAGAAGGATAGTGGGAGCAAGATCACTTTCCTTATCTTGTATGTCGATGACATTTTGCTTATTAAAAATGATATTGGGATGCTAATATCTATAAAAGTTTGGTTATCAAAAACTTTCTTTATGAAAGCCTTGGGAGAAACTACTTATATTTTTGGAATTTGATTCTATAAAGATAGATTGAAGAGATTGATAGGTCTCTCACAAAGTCTATATTTAGAAAAGGTATTAAAGAAGTTTAACATACTAGATTTTAAGAAAGGATTGTTGCGTGTGGAGCATGGTGTCCACTTTTTTAAAGCAATGTGCCATAAGATACCCAAAGAAAAGGAAAAGATAACAAAAGCCTCCTATGCTTCCACCATTGGTAGTTTTATATATGTAATGTTGTGTATATAGCTAGATATCGCATATGTTGTTGGTATGACTAGCAAATATCAATCTAATTCGGGACTTGAACATTAAGGAGCTGTAAAAAAAATATCCTTAAGCACTTAAGAAGAACTAAAGATATGGTTTTGATGTTTGGAGAAGGTGATTTGAAATTCGATGGATGCATAGATTCTGAGTGCGATTAGACTTAACTAGAAAAGGGTTTCTAGGTTAAGTGATGCTAACCAAGAATTGAAAATGAGACAAGGCCACATCATCTAGCCGATAGGGTTTGACATTGACCATGGCTTTAGCTGGACCAGGATGTTTAAATAAAGAGATTCGAGTGCACGGCAAGTATGATCGAGTTTACTCGAGTGTCTATAATTTCATCAAAATATTCATGACTACTTGAGTAGTCATGACTGTGTTAGTTGTTAACCATGACTTATGAAAACCAAAGATATTTTGGAAATTTTACCCTATGTATGAAAAAATGGTTTCCAGTTATGTCAATGAGTTGATGTTATAATCTCATTGCCAATAGACCTAGTTAGTCACACACAATAAAATCGGTGAATGCAAAAACCAACTGATTTAGGTGAAAGCATTCAATTAGTAATCAATCATTGGATTAGGCTTTTGCAATTTAATTGTTAGGTTGCTAGCACATCATGAAGTCAAATCCAAAGTTAAGTGATAAATTATATGTATAATATTTATATGGGATATAAAAACACATAGATTACATGGCTAGAACATATTTTGAGGCGTTGACAAAAATTACACATTGGATGTGTAATTGTTTTTGACTTTATTAAACAATGAGCCAAATAATTCATGGGATGAATTATGCGCTTGATTGGGTAGTATATTATATATGCTAAGCCAATGTTATCGTATTTAGACATAGTTCATATTTTAGTACATATGGATGCACTAAAATAGACTTAAGAAATAAGGTGTAAAATATCAAGCTAACTTTTTAATTTAAATAGATGGGCTAAGTGTTAGGCTCACCCAGTTGCATTAGAAGACTAGTTATTATGGAGTCTAAGAGAGTAAGAATAGCCCAACTTATAAACATATAAAAATCTACACATTAAGAGTTGCCACATAAGCTGCCACGTCTACCATTGACATGGTTATCAACTTAACTACTTAAATGAGGACATGTAGATGTCCACATTCAAAGCATAATTTGTAGATGACCTTTCAAATTCTGTATTTGATGTATAGGTTGCAGAATTTAAATATTAAAAGAGCCGTTGGTGAAGTTAATGGGCGGTTACAATGTAATAACTCACTTTTCTTCACTCCTAGTTTTTATTTCTGGATATAATTAGGGGCTGATGTAAATGAAAAAAGACTTCTTATTTGTATTTTTAAGTGAGATTCCAGCCCTTTATACTTCCAGAATTGAGAGAGAAAAGAATATTTTCTTTGAGAAAGAAACAAGTAAAAGAATTTTGCTACAACACTTTTTCTTTAGCCTTCTCTTAAACACAACTTTAGATTGTTATATAATTTTTTTTTTTTGGAGAATGAAAAGAAACCTTTTCTAAAAGAAAAACTTCACCAACACAAGGTTGTCTTAGTATTTGCTGGTTCATGTGGACGAGCTAGAGATTCTACGTTTGTGGAACTATGCAAAGAACGTTTATGATTTAGCGTTTCAAGGGTAACGGTTTCAAACTTTCTCTTTTTACATATAAATGTTATATGAATGTTGTAAGCATATGTATATTATTGTATAAATAGATTAGAGGCTAATTTTTATTGTTAAAAAATGTTTTAACAAATATTGAATGTATGGAAAAAATTTTAATATTGCACCCCCACTGCTAACACACTTAAGAAATAGGCACATTAATTCTTTAGGAAGTGAATCTCAAACTACTTTGGAATTCTTTCTTGGTCATTTAATAGATAGACTATTCAATACCAATAATGTGAGCTCAAATAATTTGGCACTAATATAATTGTTGACGGTGTGATTATTGGTTTAGTCTAGGCAACTGAAATATTTAATTCAATTTCACTAGATTTTTTTTCTTATTCATAAAATTATTCCATTCAATTTATTTAATTGCTTGGTAAGGTCATTAACACATGATTTTTCAATTTAAATTATAACTAGATCAAAAAATTGTTATGCTTAGAATGATCTACTATTAATATGATTTGAAACATTAATACTAATTTGAATTCTTGATTTAAAAGTTAAATATTCAATTGGATGAAAAAACTTATATATTTTGTGAAACTAGTCCATATGGAATAAATCATATTTTTGAAATTAAATAAAAAATAGCAAATCAATTTGACTCATTAATTGTTTAAGAAATGAATTCCTTAATAATTGAGCTTCAAAAGAACAAATCTTTTCTTTAACTTTGTCATTTTACAAAATAAATCCTTATGTTATTTATTGGACTTATAAGGAATAAATCCTTACTTTTGTTGATTGGCACAATAATAGATAAAATTGTCTAAAAATGGTGCATCCAAAGTCAGATTAAAAAAATTGACCCTATGATGAGAATGATTGGTTCTTCACGTAATTGAAGAAAAGATATGTTTTTCCTTATCTGTTGGTGCAATCCACAATATGATTCAAAAAATTTTTAATGGGTTGCTAAATGATCTATATTTTGAGCATTAAATAATTATCATTTTAAAAAGTATTCAAATTTTCATTAGTTTAAATTAAATAATTTAGTATTTTAGTTATGAATGAGTTGGATCAAATATAATGGCATGCTAAGTATAGATAAAAGGAGTTTTTTTGTAGACCTTACCTATATAAGTGTTAGCTAAAAGTCCTTTTTTTTTAGGTAAATAGCTAAAAGTATTTTTGTAACACTAAGAGAATTTAATCATTTCTTGTAATTGATCGACTACTATAAAGACGAATGTCTGTTCTCCTTATAAGATTTTGACCTTTTCGAAATCTTTTTCTTTCAGGTAAGGAGAAATAAATATAATTTATTAAATATTTGATTGGTTCAAGACATCCAAGAGAATATTTTATATATAAGAACCCTAGTATTGACAACATATATTTTTTGTGAATAAAGGAATTGGCCAACAGTTATTTTTGGGAGTTGATCATGTAAGGTACACTATATTCAATTAACATTTGTAGAGATGTATATATCATGAACCAAATATAAGTTATGTACTCATTATGATATCAATGTATAAGGAGAATAATTTTTCTATTTTAAATGCACTCTATAATGGGAGCATGTCAATTAAAAAAATATAATATTAACTTAGTTTTAATAAATTGCCTTTTATATGTTGATGAAGTTTGTTTTTCCTTTGGTTAAATTGATTGTTAATCTTAACAATCAATTTTAACAATAAATTGATTGTTAATCTTAACAAGTATATACCTTTAGTACTGTAATAAGTTGTGAAATTTAAAAGATAATACTTACACAATTTATCTACAATCAAATAATGAATTTAAAATTCAATTTTGTGAATAAGTATATAGAGACTTGTAGATTAAGATTGACCAATGAGAATCCATCTAGCATCCTTATATGAGTCTAAGAATATTTCTATAATAAAGTTCCTTTGTGAGAAATTTCTTGGAACATTAGTATGATCAGTTTGAAT
>STGP01015333.1:1611-12804 GCA_004918865.1 Caryocar brasiliense | reverse complement strand
CAGAAAGAGGCAAAAGAATCTCCAGAATGCCCTTGACAGTTATTGTTTGTTTTTTATGGGGCTTTATGTCTCCTTAATGAATTGCTTGTGGTGCTTTTGGGATTTTTTTGCATATGCTCTGCTGTTTATGCTGTCATGATTTTTGAATTAGTTATTTATCTCCACTATTTTTGTATCCCCTACCCCTTAAGATTTTTATACATCTATTCTTCTTTGTACAGGTTTCTCAATGCTATGAAGCAATACCTCTGCTTGTCGTTGTTGAAGAATAGTGCATTGTCAGTTATGGCTATTTTTCAGCTTCAATGTTCAATTTTCATTACCTTGCTGTCAAAATTCAGATCAGGGTTGAAGGCGGAAATTGGAATATTCTTTCCCATGCTCATTCTCCGGGTTCTTGAGAATGTTAACCAACCTAGTTTCTTGCAGAAAATGACTGTCCTGAATTTTCTGGAGAAGATTGCTCAGGACTCTCAGATTATAGTGGACGTTTTTGTGAACTATGACTGTGATGTTGATTCTCCAAATATATATGAAAGGTACCACATGCGTGTTCCACTACCATTGTGTTTTCTTTTAGAGCTTGTAGGTTTTAATTTTGGAAGTTAAAGAGATCCTAAAGTTAATTGCCTATGATATCAAAAGACATGCATGGATTTTATATATGGACATGTGCTTCTAACATTGTGGCTTACGATGATGAAAAGATTCACTCTGTTCTGAAGCAACTTCAAAGAAGTATTCTACTGTTGCTGTATATCCCATTTACTAAGCTAGAGAACCCGCTTTGTCCTGAAAACAATTTTTGCAACTTATATAGTAAAAACACTTCATCAACTTTCTGTTTTCTTAGAAAATTACGTTCAAAGGGGGTAATGGCAATGAGAATTAAGGGGCATTTTTCATAAAGATATCCTGTTGCAATGAGCAGCCCTGTGGATTCTCAACATAAGTAAAGTAATTGAATGAGGCCCAGTAGAAGCTAACATGTCCGCTTTGTTTTGCATTCTAAGACCTTGGTTGGGTCTGAGAATTGGAGATTATTGTCAGCACTGACAAAATATGCCTGTGAAGAGGGAGTTTTTTGCATGAAATCTTGCTACAGATATCTTTTTGAGGGTTAGGTTTTTATCCTACATGGATGCTTCTTTTCCAAGAAATAAAGGCACTTATAAAATATTTGCCTCTTTATTCTGTGCGGTGAAGAGTATGGCCCAATCACCATTCAGTGGGATTGCATTTGTATACACATACAATTTTGAAAGTCAGTTCAATGCATGGAGGGGATTTCTTAATGGAGTTAGAGTGATTGATGGTTGAAATGCCATACCTTCTGCTACTTTTGGATGAAACAGAATGAATTTGTTTCACCTCATCAATGAAATTTGAAAACTTCTGACAGTACAGTTTCATCAATGAATACCTTTGGTAGAAAAGTGGTTGCACGCATTTTATAGATTATGAAGCTTCTTTGTTTATCATTTGCTTTAATAAATTCTGTTGGTGTATTTTTTTTAATTTTTTTTGGTCAAGCTTTTTATGCAGTATATCTCTTATGTGCATATTTGAATGCCCCATTTTGGTGGCTGCTTTATCCAATAATTATTTGATGTGCTTCCCCTCCCTCTCTCTCTCTCTCTGAGGACTATTTAACCCTTCTCTTTGTTTTATGTAAATGAATTTTGGTTTGGATAATTTTTTTCTTTCAGGCCTTGCTTTTAAAAATGAATTAAAACCCTTATAATGCCATCAGATATTTGCAGGATTGTTAATGGTCTTCTGAAAACTGCTCTCGGACCACCTGCGGGTTCTACCACTACGTTGTCTTCAGCTCAGGATATTACTTTTCGACATGAATCTGTGAAGTGCTTGGTTAGCATTATCAAGTCAATGGGTCTTTGGATGGATCAGCAGTTAAAAATAGGAGATTTGTGTTTGCAGAAGAGCTCTGAGAGTGATACTTCGACAGAGATTCATTCAACCCCCAGCGGAGAAGATGGGACAGTGCCTGACTATGATTTACACTCAGAAGTGATCTCTGAAATGTCGGATGCTGCAAGCCTTGAGCAACGGCGAGCTTACAAAATTGAACTCCAGGTTGAGAATCTTTCCATTCTTTTCTTGTTTTCTAATAGGATATATTGCCATCTATGAGACTACAAAGCATAACCAGCATGTTCCTCTGCAGTCACATTCTTCTTTTCCTTTGTTTATGTAACATATTGGGGCTCATTTACTTTATTGACAAGTTTACCGGGTTTCATGCAGAAAGGTGTCACATTATTTAATAGAAAACCTTCCAAGGGCATTGAATTTCTGATGAACACCAAAAAAATTGGTGCTTCTCCGGAAGAAGTTGCTTCCTTCCTCAAAAATATTGCTGGCCTCAATGAAACAATGATTGGGGACTATCTGGGTGAAAGAGATGAGTTTTGTTTTAGAGTTATGCATGCTTATGTAGATTCATTCAATTTTAAAGCGATGGATTTCGGTGAAGCAATAAGGTTCTTCTTACGGGGCTTCAGGTTACCTGGAGAGGCACAGAAGATTGACCGCATCATGGAAAAATTTGCTGAGCGCTATTGCAAATGCAATCCCACCTCATTTACAAGTGCTGATACTGCTTACGTTCTTGCTTACTCTGTCATAATGCTTAATACAGACGCCCATAACAGCATGGTGAAAGATAAGGTTAACTTGCAGCACTCTTCCTATTTTCTTTGCCCTCAAAATTAGTGCAATAAGCTCGGCCTTCTCATGTTTCTCTTAAAGAAATGTTCTTTGCTTATAGTCCAAATAAATTTTACTATTTCTGAGAAGTTTCATTTCTCTCTGTATCAACAGATTTGGCATATTTAGTAACTACTTATACTACTATACTGTCACTTTGTGATCAATTTAATGGTTGATTAATGTCAGATTTCAAATCCACTTGTCAATGGGATTCTAAATTTCATCTTGTAGTGCTTGCTTGTTTATCTCTGAATATACACGTTTATATATATACACGATCTTAAAAAATTATTTAGCGACTGATGGAAAAATATGAAAGATGCAATCGAAGGGTAGAAATATGAAAATAAATGAAAAACTATGTCAGCACATTTGGTAAACTGCCATTTATCTGAAGTACAGATATCAATAAATTGTGTTGTTTATTAGGGAAATGTAGTTTTGTTTTGACTATCTTCAAAATACTAAATATATTTGGTGCCATGCAGATGGGTAAGGCTGATTTCATCCGTAACAATCGTGGAATAGATGATGGCAAGGATTTACCTGAGGAGTATCTGGGAGCCCTCTATGATCAAATTGTGAAAAATGAAATAAAGATGAATGCTGATTCTTCTGTTACCCAAAGCAAGCAGGCTAACAGCTTAAATAAACTATTAGGTTTGGATGGTATACTCAATTTGGTCAGTTGGAAGCAGACTGAAGAAAAGCCACTGGGGGCAAATGGGCTCCTTATAAGGCAGATCCAAGAGCAATTTAGGGCAAAGTCAGGAAAATCAGAGTAAGCTACCTTTTACAGTGGAAATCATTGCTAGTGCATTTTCATAGTATTATTCTAAAATAAGCTGCTTTTTATTGCACAGATGTGGTTAGACCTTTTAGCAATCTTGGACCTTGGCTTTTATCCTTAAAGATGATAGACCTATGATAGGTGATAAAAAGGGGAGTAAAATAGTGGAGGTCTAGTGGTGTGGAGTATTGGATTGCCAGAGGAATTTTTTATAGAGATTTAGAGTTGATATGACATTTATTTGACGGGATAGCAACACCTCATCCATTGCCCCTATCCCAAGCCAAATATTTCGATGGGCATAATTCTGTGCTGTATAATCTTGTCTCGTCTTCCCTAATAAAATCTGAGGGGAGTATAGTGAGGTAATAAACATATTTTAAAACAAAAAATATATATATACTTCTACTGACTGAAGATAAAACAAAAACCTTTAAGCAGAAGGATGAATTTCAAAAAAAGATTTGGAAAATACAGAAATATTTGTTGCGATGGAAGTGAATATACAGCTTTTTTTAGGTTGAGCTAGTCGGTCAACCTCACCATTGACTATTTGAATAAAAACAGTGTTTTTTTGTGAATATGAAGAAAAGTACAAAGCTGTGCAGCATTGGTTCATTCTTCTGGTGGAAAGGTTTATACGTTTACATAGTTCATACATTGATTGTATAGATGGCTATGTTGTTGATTGTATAGATGGTAACATATACTTTAAGCTTAAATGGACAGTTCTTTTTCCTTTCAGTACTAGTCATTTCTGAGTCACGCTTGTTTCATTAGAGCCTAAACTTTGCAAAAGGATCCTGAAATTATCTCATCTTTCAGTTTAATAATGATTGCATCATGGTGTTGCAGGTCTGTGTATCATGCTGTTACAGATGCAGCAATCTTAAGGTTCATGGTAGAGGTCTGCTGGGGTCCCATGTTGGCTGCATTTAGTGTGACTCTTGACCAGAGTGATGACAGGCTTGCTACTTCTCAGTGTTTACAAGGTTTCAGATATGCAGTACATGTTACTGCAGTGATGGGTATGCAGACTCAGAGGGATGCTTTTGTTACATCTATGGCCAAGTTTACTTATCTCCATTGTGCTGCAGATATGAAGCAAAAGAATGTTGATGCTGTGAAGGTAAGAATCTATCAAGAATGTTGATTTTGCTAACTCTTCTGTGGACACTCCATGATGGGAGCAGGGTGATGAATATTATCCTCAGAAAATTTAACACGATAGAGTCTCCCTTCTCGTGATAACACTGCCCCTCCCCAAATGAAAAAAATGAAAAATGAGGAAAAGTTTCTCTTTGTTAGAGATTTTGCCATAAAACTGATCAAAGTACAGTACCAATAACCAAACGGTTTAGATGCATCTTGTTGAATTGAGATTCTAGTGTTTATAAGGAATTTTATTCCTGTTAACTGCTTGACATTTTTGCAGGCAATTATAACAATTGCCATTGAAGATGGTAACTATCTTCAGGAAGCTTGGGAACATATCTTAACATGTCTCTCTCGAATAGAGCATCTGCAATTGCTGGGAGAGGGTGCACCCCCTGATGCATCTTTTCTGAATGCATCTAATGCAGAAACAGATGAAAAACTACTGAAGGCTATGGGTTATCCTTCTCTAAAGAAAAAAGGAACTCTCCAGAATCCAGCTGTAATGGCTGTTGTCAGAGGAGGTTCATATGACAGCACCACTGTTGGAGTCAATTCTCCAGGACCAGTAACTCCAGAGCAGATTAATAACTTCATTTCAAACTTGAATTTGCTCGATCAGATTGGAAATTTTGAGTTGAACCATGTATTTGCTAATAGTCAAAGGTTGAATAGCGAGGCAATAGTAGCTTTTGTAAAAGGTCTGTGCAAAGTGGCAATGTCAGAGTTGCAGTCTCCAACAGACCCTCGTGTATTTAGTCTTACAAAAATAGTTGAAATTGCGTAAGATCTTTCTCCTTTTGATTTTGGAATTCTGTCAGTTATGGTGGTTTTTGTGATAGTGTCATGATAGCAAAAGCAGCTTTTAGCAACAACAGTTTGACTAATACCTTTAGGCTTAGTAAAAGCAGCTGTTTATATGCTTTTTTGACCAAAATACTGCATTGCTTAAGATCATCTTTTGGTGAAAGCCTACAATTCAAACAATGTCTGTATTTTTCTGTTAAATGTTTTTCTATAAAGAACATTTTACATGCAGTTTTATATCCCTTGGCCTTTTTTGGGGTTTGCTGATTGAGATGAATACATAATTCCATGAGCCCCCTCACCTCTTTTTTTTTTTGTCTTTGTTTGGATCAAAAAGATCTGTCGAGATGATGTTCTTTAAGGAAAAAATTTTGAAATGACATTTTTTAAATGTTGTTTTAAATGAAATGAGAAATGCATGAATTCAGTACTCACTTTGTATTGCTTTTCTTTCAGGCACTACAATATGAATCGCATTAGATTAGTATGGTCCCGAATATGGAGTGTTCTATCCGATTTCTTTGTGTCAGTTGGCTTGTCAGAAAATCTCTCGGTTGCAATTTTTGTGATGGATTCACTGCGGCAACTGGCTATGAAATTCTTGGAGCGTGAGGAGCTGGCAAATTACAACTTCCAGAATGAATTTCTTAGGCCATTTGTCATTGTTATGCAGAGAAGCAGCTGTGCCGAAATCAGAGAATTAATAGTGCGGTGCATTTCACAGATGGTCCTCAGTCGTGTCAGTAACGTGAAATCTGGCTGGAAAAGTGTTTTCTTGGTATGTCAAGATTCCTTACTTATTTATTATTTTACTAATGGTTTGAACTCCCAAAATGTGAGGAATGTGTTGTTACAATTCCTGTTGTAGTTAAGTTTCTCTCTTCAGAGAAAAATGGCATACTATAATACTTTCTTTAAAAGTTGAATCTATTCCATGGTACGTGATTGTTGGTTGGGTTACTTGTACATAAAATGAAGTGGTAGAATATTTAGAGATTCATTTTGAGACATTGATTTTAATGACTTACAAGAGTTTTGCATCTCATCATTTTGAAGCATCGATTATGAATTGGAAGAGTTTTGCAAATTTAATTTTCAGGCTATATGTATCTACATAACTCTTCAAGAACAATGGTGACCATAAAAAAGACCAAAATAACTTCTTTTTTTAAATCTAAAACGAATAGAATTTATCCTAAAAATATAAACTGAAGTTCGTTTGATTACTTGCAAGATATAAAAAGTCGAGGATATTAATTTGGTACCAATATTCTCTTTTAGAAACTTAAAATATATCCTAATATTTTTGAAAATCTAGGAAAGATCTTTATTTAAGTTAAAACTCATTAAACACCATCCATGTTTTGAGATTTAGTTTTGTCCTAATTCTATCTTGATTGCTCTTTTAGACAAGGGTACTTTCTTAAAATAGCTTAAGTAGGGGATGCAAAATGTGATGGTTTTCATTTCTTTGGCTAAAAGTATTTGATAAACAAATTGAGATGATATGATTTTTATTGATTCCCAGTTGAAGTGATATGAGAGGAAGTGTTTGGCTTTTCAGGAGAGAGAGCTTTTCTGAGAAGAATGTTGTTAGATATCTAACCTTGTTGAACATATAGATGATGGCATAAAAGATTGCATGCAGTAGCTTTTTGCACTTCTATCTTCTAGATCTTTTGTTATACTGAAGTTTGTGGACAATTTGTCAATTCATGCTGGTATTGCCCTATTTTCATTATTAAGTCAGTGCATGATATCCTGACTTATGTATACATGGTCCCCAAGGAAGTTTGGTTTGCTTTCTTCTACACTTTAACCCTTTTGCTGTCGAACTTGGGAAAATAAGTCTTTAAATTTAGAAGTACTTGAGAAGTGGGCGATAATCGTTCACTTTCAATTGTTGTCTGTGTCTCAGGTTTTCACTGCTGCTGCAGCGGACGAGCGGAAGAACATTGTCTTGTTGGCCTTTGAGACAATGGAGAAAATAGTGCGAGAATATTTCCCTTACATAACTGAGACAGAAACGACAACTTTTACTGATTGTGTTAGATGTCTCACCACCTTCACAAACAGCAGATTTAACAGTGATGTAAGCCTCAATGCGATTGCATTTCTTCGGTTCTGTGCTCTCAAACTTGCAGATGGAGGACTTATTTGCGATGACAAGAAGAAGATTGATGATTCATCCACTTCACTTGATAATCAAGTTGCTTCTGATGTACCAACTTCAAGTGATGAGCATGCTTCCTTTTGGATTCCTTTACTCATAGGTAACCTGCAATCCGGGCCCTTTCTTTTGGCAAATGCTACCTCTATGCATTTTGGATGACTCAACTGTTGGTTCAGTTCTGCTATATTTATAAAATTGTTCAAATTACTCCTGCCATCCCCTCTACCCCAACCTCATTACACTTGTTTACAATTACTCACCCAAAATCTAGATATTATAGTTTCCACATCTATTGATTCTCATTTGACCAGAGATCTGCTTGCAAGTGGACTGTCTTCCCCACCCTCCAAACCCACCACCACTACAAAAAACAAACCTGTCATCAGATGTAATAGTTTGATAATAAGGTGGACTATATCTGGCATTGGATTTCATGTCTCGTCACTTGGGTGGGTTCTTTAAACCTCAACTTCTTTTTATGGGATCTTTCAACCCAACTTGGTGGATATGCAGTGTTTACTCCAAGCTGTTGTTGGATTTTGTTTGTGTGGATAGTTTTAGACTTTAGATTTGACTCTGAACACATGGTGACATTGGAAAATTTTTGCTGAGCATGAATTGAAACTTAATTTTGTAATTCTAGCATATGGCACATGCAGCTGCCTATTTTGTATGCATGTTTGTGTGCACACGTGGGTGTGTTTTCGTAGTAACTAGTTCTCTAAAGGAATATGGCCTCTTATGTTTAAGTTTGTTGAATTGCAGGGTTATCAAAATTAACTTCTGATTCCAGATCAGCTATCCGAAAGAGTGCTTTGGAAGTCCTTTTTAACATTCTTAATGATCATGGCCATCTTTTCTCGTGCTCTTTTTGGGTAGCAGTTTTCAACTCTGTTATTTTCCCCATATTCAGTAGTATCTGTGACATGAAAGATACTCTTATCAAAGGTGACCGGGAGTCACCAAATTCTGCACCTTCACATTTGGAAGGAAGTACATGGGACTCTGAAACTTTGGCTGTCGCAGCACAGTGTCTAGTAGAGCTGTTTGTCAGGTTTTTCATTGAGGTGAGATCTCAACTTCCAAGTGTTGTATTAGTTCTGACGGGATTCATCAGAAGTCCTCTTCAGGGCCCTGCAAGCATGGGGGTTGCTGCATTGCTGCGTTTGGCAGGTGAACTGGGCAGTAGGTTTTCAGAGGACGAATGGAAAGATATATTTTTAGCTTTGAAGGAAGTTGCAGAATCAGTTTTTCCCGGTTTTACAAAGATCTTAAGAATCATGGATGACATTGATATGCCGGGCAACTCCCAGTCATATGCTGATGCAGATGTATCTTCTGATCATGGTTTGGAGAATTACGATCTGGAGGATGACAATCTTCAAACTGTGGCATATGTTGTCTCAAGAGTGAAGAGTCATATAGCTGTGCAGCTACTCATATTACAGGTTATCCCTCTCTCTCTCTCTCTCTCTCTCTCTCTCTCTCTCACACACACACACACATACACACAGAACTCCGTGTCTGTATGTGCACTTTCCTCTGGTCATTTTGTGTGTGTTTGCCATCATCTTATTGCTTGAACGCTACTGTGTTTTCATCTCACACAACCTTGGTGACACGATAATTAAAGATTTACTTAACTAATGCCTGCAAGAAGAAAGAACAAACGAGATCATGATTGCAAAAAATTATCAAATTCCTAGAGTATTATCAGCATTACTCTTCAGGCACCTTTTGCTTTCACACCAGATTGAATAGGAATCTGTTAAATATGTAGCTTTATGCATTTAAATTTTCACTTTCCATGGATTTTGAGGCATCGATAGATTGTGTATGATATGGTTTTCCTTTTATCATGTCAGGTTGCAACTGATTTATACAAAGCACACCTGCAATTCTTGTCAGCAGCTAACATCAGAGTCCTTCTTGATATATTTTCCTCTATTTCGTTACATGCCCATCATCTGAACTCTGAGACAGTTCTGCAGAAAAAACTGCAGAAAGCATGCTCTATATTGGAGCTCTCTGATCCTCCTTTGGTTCATTTTGAAAATGAGTCTTACCAGAATTACCTCAACTATCTCAAATGTTTGCTTGTTGGTAATCCGGCCTTATCTGAGGAAATAAATGTAGAATCACGGCTGATGACAGTGTGTGAAAAGATAATTGACATTTATTTGAATTGTGCTGGATCTCGATTCACACAGCAGAAACCTGTTAGCCAGGCGGTTGTACACTGGATTCTTCCATTGGGTTCAGCAAAAAAGGAAGAATTGGCAGCAAGAACATCTTTGCTTGTGTCAGCTTTGCGGGTACTATGTCATTTAGAAAGAGACTCATTTAGGAGGTACATTTCACAATTCTTTCCTTTGTTGGTAGATCTCGTGCGCAGTGAGCATGGCTCAGGGGAGGTTCAGCACATTCTTAGCAACATTTTCCAATCATGTATAGGCCCAGTAATAACGGGATGATTTTATAATAACTTACACATATTATTTAATCATCAAATCACAGTTTTGATCTTTCTATTGGCTAACATACAAGCCAGTCATACTGTCCGCAACTTTTTTGAGTGTATGCTGAGGTTGGTTTCGCCCTGTAAAGGAATGTATATGCCAGTGTACTGATATATTGAGTGTAGAATTTTGTTTCCCAGAAGATTTCTGTTCCTTGAAGCTTCATACCTATTAAAATAGGTTTTACCAGACGTGCCAATCAGCCATCGGCGATGGCTTATGTTACACGCTGCTGGCGATGGCAATGTCAGGGAAATACTTTTTTGATTTGTCACCAGGAAAAGGAATCCATCTGCAAACTATAGGTATGCTAAAAGTGGGATTATGCTTGTTGGTTCTTATCTTTTGCAAATTAATTTACTGGGCTGCAATCTTTGAGGTTGAGTATTAACTTAGATATGCTTTCTTCCTGGTGTGCCAAAATCTGCCATGCTTGTGCTGACTGTTGAACTTGCTTTCTCGTCAACTGAAGGAGAAAAAGGGGGTTTTCTTCCGGTCTTTTTATCTTAAAAAAAAAAGGTGCAATTTCACTTGTCCAGATCCTATATTTAATTTCCTACGTTTGGTAATCTTTCTACTTACCTTGTTCAACACTTTTGTGCCTTTGACTTGAGGAATGATCTGAGCAACAAAATAGTTTAGAGTAAGGGTACAAAGGTAAGTCCCCCCCGATTTCGAAATCCTGAATCAGAGGTTTTCATTGCTGGCAACTTTTTGTTTCGTGTCTTGAACATGTTATTGCTGTTGTTTCAATCCCATGGATGGCCGCATAATTGGATCTGGTATTTGTTGTTAATTGCTCTTAGTATTTTTTAAGCGGTTGTATTGGTTGTTGTAAAGTAATGCAGTCAAACTCTCAGTTTATTTATTGCGTTAAGATGGAGACGTTCTACGTAATTCCTTGCTAAAAGCATAATATAACCTATCATCGAATCAGTCGAATCTTATGTGCTGAATATAGTGTACAGTGGAATTATTGATTGATTCGAGTTCCGAGTTGTAAAGTCTGAATATGC
>STGP01015320.1:0-11958 GCA_004918865.1 Caryocar brasiliense | reverse complement strand
ATCAATAATATAAATATAAAAAATTAAAAAACATGGTTTTTTTATTTTCTATTTAATTGAATTTTTTTTAATACAAAATTTTATTTTTTACATTTTAAAGATCAATTCTCTAAAAAACAGGTATAATTTTTTATAATTAAACACGCTCTAAAGGAAATAGATATCCGGATATCTTAAGGATATTACGGTTATTGAATTAAATAGTGACCAATTATATTGATTTCAATTATTTTAAAAATTTATATAAAAGGAGATCTTTCACCATTAGTTGGAAGGTAATTTTGTAATCCATAATGGCTTTGCCTACCACTGAAGTAGAAGAAAATTTTGTGATTAAAAGGTCTAGTTGGTAATCCGGACTTAAAACGGAAATAAACTAGTGTACATTGAAACAGTCAAAGTGTCATTCATCTAACTAACTTGATGTATCATCAGAAGACCAAGCATATTGATATCAGGTTCTATTCTGTCCAAGAAACAATTTTTCAAAGTACAATTTCGGTAAAGAAAATTATTACAGAGGATTATCCAACAGACATGATGACAAAGTCTATGTCGGAAGTCAAGTTCCAGCATGGCTTGGACTTGGTTGGCCCTGAGGTCCAGGGGGCTGGTGAAAGACAATTGAAAAAAAATGTAAATTAATGATAAATTCAAATCAAGATGGAGATTTATAACACGAGTTTCTATTTGTAAAAGTGAATAATAGTTGCCGCAATAAATTGAACAAAGATTTTTTTTAATTAAATTAGTATATAAAAATTATATTAAATTTTAACTAATAAGAGTCGAGTCGAAACGGATTGTGTCTTAAATAAAAAAATTTTTTAATTATATAAATAATCATCATTGCATGAATCACATTTCTGCTTCTGTTATGATGATTATTTCATATGCTTTACATGAATCACATTTCTCAGATATTCTCTCTTTCAACACTTGCAGCAGCATACAATGAATAATCAAGTCTGCTATGGCATGCAGTCAGGGGAGTAGTATACTAGAAACTGACCATTCATACATTTCTGAACTCGTAACATTTTAGATTAGTCTATTTATCGCTAAAAATATTTATAGACTACATGGACAGACTGCAATTCGTCCATATCTCATAGAAGTGAATATTTCTGAACTTCTTAAACCATTGAAGTGAAATTACAAACAACAATTTTTTTTTACAAAATTTAAAAAAAATATAATGGGATTTGAACATGAAAGTTTCTAATTAAATTAAACCTAAGTAGACCAGAATATTTTTTCTTTTTTTTTTTTCACATTTTAATTTATAATATTGAGATTTGATCCCAGACTACATTTAAGAACTCGCCACTGAAAGAATCATTCATTCAGTGGTATCTGACATGTGCAATAAAGTGATCAGAATGAGCCTGCCAAAAAAGGACGCTGTATTGGTCTCGCCCACCGCAGCAAGCAACCCTCCAAATGGATTTCAGTAAGTTCAGAAACCAGCGTCCATCTACCATTCCAAAAGTGTCAAAATCAGGTGTTTGCACCAAGTTTTCTGCTTCCCAAAAGTCCTCTCCTTGCTTTTTGTTTCGCTGTTAGGCAACTTAACAGCATTCTGTCAACATAATGGTTCCATCAAGTAATCGATTCTACCCATTGTATCTACACCCATGGCAGTTCATATTTTATGCGGTCGTAAATATTCAATTGGTGATGAGGTATATGCAACCTGTTTCTTGAGAAAATTTTCAATTGGAGATAACACTACGCCAATTGGACACGATAGGATGGCAACTGTACTCGTTACCTTACCACCATGAAAGCGCATCGTCCAATGATCCAATTGCTCAAGTCGGCTAGAACCAGGATGAAATAAAACACGGTTCATTGCGGGACAAGAAAGTGGAGAGAACCCTAACAGAAGTTGCAGGACCTTGTTTGATACGAAGTGCAAACGTCAAATCCCAAATCGACCTCCGGGAATTTAATGAAGGTAAGATATTCATTGTTAAACATTCTTGCCCAAACAATAGCAGAATCTCTAGTATTGCTCGGTTCGACATTGAATTGTGTCCTCTCATTAACATAGCTCATGATACAGGCCAACTAATATTACACAAATATCAAAATTCATGATACAATTCCTATAAAATTCTCCTCTGCCAATAACAGGTTTATACCCTTACGCTGCAAAATTCTTCTGGATTCTGCTGACATCAGGTCTAAAGCTGCATTTTAGCTATTCTGTCCAGCAATATCATGTCCAGGAAACCACCAAGCTTTTCTATTGTCATGCTTGCAAAAAGTGGGAGTGATTCTCTTGGAATGTGTTTGATCATGTCGATATAACAGCACTTGATTTTAACATCTTTCGACATCACTCCACGCCAGTATTCCTCTTCTCCAATAAAGATTCCAAAAATGATGAACACAACTTCGCAAGGGGAGGGAGGTTATGCGACGGCCCACTAAAAATGGTTTCCCATGGTCTGTCTGACAGCATAGAAGGGGCCCATGAAGTCTGGGTTCTCTTCAAGCCAAACTCAGGAAGCTCCCCATAGATAGATGTGTACCCAAACTTGCCTGACAAAAAGGAGGTGGAAGAGATTAAATTAAAGGGGAAATTAAAGGGGACAGAAACTGGTTAGTTCCAGAATGCATGAATAGCACTGATAACTCAGCTGATTTCATTTCCCCAGCACACTAGATTCACATTCCAAGACGTTTCATTTATTCTGTGCACTAAAAATACAGGCTACTTCAGTTTCCAAGGCAAAATTGCTCAATTGATGTGTAATATATATGATCGACAAATAATAAAGAGAACTCATGAAGAAATATCTCAAACTACTCCTTTGTCATCAATTAAAAATAAGCTAACCAAAAAATGAAAGCTGCACAAATTCCTCAACTCTTTGATGCGAATTTAACCAATACAAAATATAAGAAAGTGTTACCTGCTTCTTCAGGGTCAAAAAGACCCTTCTGTCGAATCATGCCAAGTTCATTTACTTCCTTCCCATACGGGTCAAACAGGACGTACTCATGATTGCCATTTATGAATGCAAGCAACCATTGAGATGGTTCCCCATCTAATGTATTTTCTACTACGGACAATTGATGCCCTTGAACAAAAGCAAGGGCCCCTCCCTTGGCCTGCAATCGAAGAAAAACAAGATCAATATCAAACATCAGCTCCTACAATGCATGTCATGCAAAAGATTCAGGACAAAATTAAATTCACATGCAACCCTAATGCAGAGATATAAGTATGCCATTAAACTACATGAGACCAGACAAAACTTAGGTGCTATTTATGATAAGAATCTTAATCCACAAAAAGAAAAAAAAAAATGTAAATGTTTTTCTTTATAACATGTAGTTTGAGGTACCAGGTTCTTCAAGAAAAATAAGCAAAGAGATAATCAACTTCAGAATTTCAGATCATGGGAAAATAAATAACAGTCTCATTCTTCTCTAGTCTAGTGAAAACTTAATTTTACCTGGTTGGCTGGACAAAGCAGTGGCCACAATTTCTAGCTGTGACAAATTTCTTTTACCTACACTGCAATTTAGCTCTTAAGCAATATTCAGTTGCCGTTTCAGAGCTACTAAATCATCTTAGAAGCAGTGAAATCCTCCTTTGCTTTGAGTAAGACGGGTAAATCAGATTTCACAACTACGAGAATGCAAATGACTAGATTTTATAATCTTTAAAAGTGATCTGGTACAATCAAGTCCAACAGCTTTTTAATTGGAAAAATAGGTCCCAATGTTGGGTCTGCAAAAAACTTTACATACATAGATAAACCAATTTCAACTACCACAGATAATTAATGTACTATGTTAATTTTATGCCAAAGTTTACTTCACTATGCTTATAATGCATCTAAGAAAATGTCACGCATGGCTCAGAAGGGGCAGATTTTACCTTCTTCACTGACCAGGTGGCAACAGGGACAGGATCAGCTGCATTGAAAAATAAGATTGCGCCATCTCTTTCTTGAAATATTGTTTCATTTTTTTCACTGGTCTTAGAACATTCAGGAAGAAGTGCAAGAACGGCAAAAGATGACAAGTCTGCCTCACTGGCTACAGCTGCACAATTTATACAAAAAGGAGGTCCAACATGTGAAAGAAATACAAAGGGTTAATAAGAATCATACACCAACACAACCTGATAGCACAGTAATGATGTCAAACCTGGCAGGTTTCTGATTCATAATTCAAACAAAGCATAATACTTGTCACGAATGCAAGTATAATGGATCAACAACCAACATAACCAGCGCATAAGTCAATTAGATGTGTAACTACTTGGAGGAAGGAGAAATGCAAGTAGATTTAGTGGTCGCAAACAACACCATGAGACAGTCTCTCCGTGGTTTGCACTTTCTTAAATGGACAGTTTCACAATTTTCATCTTACAAGTTCTTTGAGAAATACAAAAGCCGTGCATTAAACATGAAGCCATGAACATGCAAATATTTGAACTTGAGAAAGTCTAAGCATTAATGTTTGATTGTGGCTGTCACAGGCAATTGTTCGTTCAATTATTGAATCAAGCAATGCTTTCAAATATTGAATCAAGCAATGCATCAGAAACTCCAAACACTATGATTAAAGAGTAGGATTGATACTAAAAGTGTTCTTCACATGCTATGGCTGATAAGGATACGAGTGTTTAGTTCCTTAAACCATATAAAATTTCCTCCTAAAGCAGTACAGGAACAGCTAAAGCGAGACAAAAAGTCAGACCCCATGCTTTGCTTCAATTAGATATATGATTTCACACTGGAAATTTGTAAAATTACCACTTAATACCACAGAATGCTTTGTTCCTAATCTATTGGTTGAATAACTATCAGAAACCTCCTCTCAGGTGCTTGTCATAAGGCTTGGAAAGCTTATCGACCTTCCTCAAGGATAAGTGGCGTCCATAGCCACCTTCCGAAAAATCATTGGTGCATGTGATCCCACAGGAAAATCCAATGGTCTATGACATCTTTTAAGTGTCCATACCAAACAAAAACAAAACTTCTCAGACATCCAAAAGGTCTGCTATTGTAAGCAGTACTTGCAGAAGCAATATTAGGAAAGAGTAACACAAAAACCAAAAAAAAGAAGACAATAATGATGAAAATCACAAAGTAATAATAGCTAACATCTGTTCAAGTTTAACAGTAAGAGGATTATCACCTTCTACATCGAGCCTATATGACCAAGATACAGACAGGTTCGACATACTCCACACAGATAGTTGTGGTTTTGAGCCCCAAGATGCAGAAACAAGATACTCTGACTTCCCAATAAATGAGAGGTTCACAATTGGCTGTAAAAAAGTCCAGTTAATTGATTGAAAAAGATTCAAACCTTAGACTCTGTAGACAGAGAGAGAATGTGTCTCATGAATGCAGCAGGGAAGGGATAGACTGTATCAAAGGTAGAGAACACCAAAAGATGCCTTGACAAAAGCAGTCACTATGCAGCAGGCAATCCAGCTACAAAGCATTTATCCTTTTTTTGCTTTTCTTTCATAGAAATTTCCAAATCATTACTTCTTTAGTTTTTAAAAGTTTTTTTTTTTCTTACTGTTGGATTGACAAAGCTTTTGGACTCCAGATGCTCCAAGAAATAACCTTGGACTATATTCCAATGAACTGTGTTATTTACAGCAAAAGCACTACCAGTAGAAGTCAAAAACCAAAACATCAAATGAGGAAAACAATGAGAGGCAAGTAAACAAAAAAACCCAAACTGGACAGCCCCAAGACTTCGCCTTTCATGAGAGCTAAGCATAGTTACACGCAAATGATTTGCGACTTTAAAGTACCAGGGTAGTCATAATGAACATAAATACATCGGTGCATCCATGTGCATGCATGTCATGGTGCATTCTGTTCACAAGGGAAACTACAATAGCATGATGCATCACAAAGAGAAGTGGTCAGGATTTAACAATCACCGTAAGAGACTCTCCAATTACAGCCACAAGGACATTCTTTTCCGGTACCCACAGTGTGATCACTGTTTCAGCAGCAACAGCCAAAACAGAACCATCAGCAGAAAACGAGGCAGCTGTCATTGGCTTTTTTCTGCAAGATAAATGAATATGATGCAGGTGTCAATAACTAACAACCTTGGATCACCATGCTATATTGTCACAAAGCTGAATTCACCAGTTAATAGTATATTCAATCAACCATACAAACTAAATAAGCTCAATAACAGCAATACTAGATAAAGTATTACTATTTATGCATTTTCAATCCTTTTCATATGAGGGATCAGACGAACCATAATAATAGGTGCTAAAGAATCATAGCATGTAATGCTGAGACAAATGGCATCAAGATTTACTCAAGAATTAACTAAAAGGGTCGAGAATTAACTAAAAGGGTTATTCTAACGAGGAGGGATGTCAAATTCTTCATATAACTAATCATATCCATGAGAACAAGATTCCTCTCCTAGCCGATTATCAGTGGCAATAAATATAAACAATTCACAAGGCACTGCGAGTAGACAGCAATGGCATCTTTTCAAGGATACAATCCTCAATACATACTTATAAGAGCCAACAGAATGGCAGGTCCATCCAGAGTTCGGCAGCATTTGATCTTTCTGCTGTGTCCCACTGCTGCAAACCCAAATCTGTTCGCATAGAAGTAGAAATGTAAATATTATAGACTAGTATAGCAAAAAATAAAATCCCACAGGGAGCAGGTTACCTTAAAGTCCCCGCCATAAGATGCGCTGACAGCCATATGACGTGTAGGATGGAAAGCAATAGCAGAAATGCCAGCATCCCTGTATAATAACAAAGAAACACACATCAACAATTAAACACAGTCCATTCAAATAAATATTTCTATTTCAGGGAAATTTCTCCAGGCACAGCCACAGCAGTCGCACATATATGCATATGTCACTTTTGTCAACATTTAGAAGAAGGCAAACCTGTGGGGTTCATAAACAATGGTGGACAAGCTAAACTCTTTCTTCTGTGATTCGGATGCCCAAAACTTAAGACAAACAAGCCCTCCCAACCCCTCTTCAGCAAACTTAACATCAGACGTACACATCAAAGAGCCGTCTGAGGAGAGAACTACTAAAGTGACCACTACCTGTAACCACAACATATTCTTGTGATTTTCAACACCTCAGCAAGGAAAAAAAATATAACAGAATAATTTGGTACAGACGATGGTGCCAGTACAAAAATCACCAACAAAGTACCATCTCAATGAAACAAATGAACACAAATAAACAACTTTACTACCGTGACTTCATCGCCTGGTTGATGGTTTCTTTCACAAACTTGAACCTGCAAGAGTAATAGTTTAAAATTTCAACTCCAGCTGGAGACCATTAATAGCTAAAAAACTTATGATGCAAGGTTTAGATAAAGAACTAATAACACATGTTTAGAAAAAATTTGAAATGTCCCAGCAAGATAAAATTGATCTTTTGAAAAAGAAAGCAGACCAAATCATAACAAAATCTGTCATCAGGTCTATCCCATGTATACTGTTGAAAACAAATGAAAAAAGGATAACAACCATTTAAAGAGTGAAAAAAGTAATAGACAGTCAGGCTATTAAATTCTGACAGATAGGCGATAAAGAAAAGGACAAAGTCACATATCAAAAGAAAAGGACTAACGAGAAACTGCAATAAGTTTTCAAAGAAGTGAAACATCAATGACATCCTCACCTCCGAAATTCCACGGTCATCAAACAGGCTGTATAATTGAATGCAATAGTTCTCTGTACGTATGGCAACCAATCCAGCATTGTGATCAAAAGCAACTCCACTGCATGAGGCTTCATGGGTCTCTGGAAATGAACAAGGAAGCTGGAAACAACACAATTTTTCAACAGTTAGAAACTACCAATCAGCTTAAACATCATTAACAATGAATAGACATGCCCATACAGACAACCGCGGGCATGTGCACACACACACACATGTATATGATACATAGGATTGGAATCGAAAGAAGTACAACAAAGAAAGTGGGAGTGGCACCTACTGAAAATATGGTTAGGGAAGGTTGTTAATAGGGTTTGTATGCGTACAGTAGGAGAGAAGGAAAAAGGATTCTAAGTTGACTTGGCTTATGTACTAAAAAGGCTCCAGGTCCTAGATCCCTAGATATTCAGAACTCTTATCCCTCAATAGAGTAGAATGGAGATAAATAGTCCATATGGTCAAACCCAACTGCTTAGAAATGAGGCTCAGTTGGGTTAAGATAAAATACATGTCAAAGGTGACGGGTGCTGACAATTCTATCATAAATACTCAATTGGAACAATAATAATATGGACAAATTCAAAACAAACAGACTTATTATCCAGACAACCCTGTTAAAAAACTAAACTTGGAATGTTGGGAGCAAATTTTACTATGCTTACCACTCCAAAATCATTTAAGTGGCCAATCAGATAGCTGGCTAACATCATTCACATATTGCAGATATGCTGATTAAGACTAACCTTGATCCCTGAAATGGACTTTGAAATTTCCATAGAAGGCATTTTCAGTAGATGAATTTGATTATCTGCACAAGATATCTAAAGACCCAGGTCTTAATAATCCTCGAAAATTAAAGTATTTCTCTTTCAGCAATTCCATTGCTATTAAAAAAAAAAAGAATTCTGCTTACAGAGGAAAGTGAAGGATCTGGAGAAAATGTAAGGTATAATAGTGGAGATCCAATCCGGGGTAAAAATTTCTTCTTCCCCGTATCCAACTGCCAAACCACAAGAACTCCTTCCTTTCCACCTAAACCCCGAAAAGAAAGACAGAAAAAAATAATGACTGTTATAAACAGGAAAAATACTATCCAGATCTGTCGGAGCAAGCCATTGAGAAGATTCAATTGATAGCGTATTCCAAGCTACATATTACCGGATACTACCTAAGGTTTTCCATGATAGCCAAGCATTTCTTAAGAAAAGTGATTGCACCACAAAACCACCTTTGAATTATTTGTTAAAGAATAGACTATCTTAAATAATAATCAAAGCCATAATTAGACAATTTGGAAATGAAGATTGTCATCTGCAAACATAGAAGAAAATAAGCATGCCAAATTCAGTTACTAAGGATATCTAACTGTTTTAACATAAGGGAAGCTGCAAATATCCAATCTTTACTCTTCACAACTCCAAAAGCACTTCACCACCTGTATTTTATTTAATAACCAATCCTGTTATTTACCTTGGGACATATATGAGGCAAGGCCAACACGAATTTGTAAAATAGGCATCTATCCATATATGTCACTGTTTCTATACCTGAATACAAATAGGCTCCATCAGATGAGAAAGAGAGAACATTCACTTCAGCAGGGTGCCAATGCCATGTAGTGCAGGAATCAGCATCATCATCACCCCTCACCCCAGGTCTTTCTTCTTCCTTATGCATTGATCTTATACTCAATGTTCCATCACCCATGGAAAATGCTTTACTTCCAAATCCTCTCCAAATCAAAACTCTCCCAGTTACATCTCCTGCTGAAACAATTCTTTGAGTTGGGTGGAATGCAAAAGCTGTAATGGTTTTTGTATGATGCAATGTTATCTTCTTAGATACTGTACGATCAGAATCTACAGTGGGGACTTCCCATATACGAAGCTTGCGCTTGGCTCGGATGCCAAAAAATTTTCCTGAGGAGCTAATAGTTATAAACTCTGGTTGCTTCGTCTGTCAGAAATAATGAATGCAACATCGAAAAAGTTTAACAACATAAAATTAGGAAAAACAAAATGTAGAAAATCACAAAATAGACTGCTCAACCAAACAGCAAACAGTAAGATTTTAACATTATAATATTCACTCACAGCAATTGGGCAAGGATCATTGGCTATTTTCAAACAAATTCTTAATTCAGTTACTTAGATCTTTATTCTGTGGGAAACTAAACAATCTTAGATGGCTGCAAGGCCAGATCATTTTTACAATTCAAGAAAAATGGCAATCAATTTTTAAATTTGTCATTGTTTCCCATTAGTTAATGACAGTTGTGCATGTTGGGCATATTTAAGTACCATCTCCAAATTGGTACATCCAAATGTAAAACCACCCCATTTTACTAAGCAAAACAGATGTATGCTTTAAGAAAATAAAAAAAAGAAGAGGGTGCAATACCCAATTAAAAATAGTCCATGTGCTCAAACACTAAAACCACCATCACTTCTGTATGTCAAAATTACTTCAGTAAAGATTCTTACCAGCCATTGTTAGATACAAGATCAGCCAGTACTGCAACAGTGCAGAGTATATGGACACCAAATGTAAGAAAAGAGTGTTTTCCCTGTATGGTTTAATTCCAACTTTCCATTGTAAAACGATAGTGATAATTCCATTACCCCACTTTCTTGGGAATTTGATCATAGGAAATAATTTAGATAACTCAAACAAAACTTATCCCCTTTGCCAAAAACTGTCATCACTACCAAGTGAATTTTTTAGAGAACAAATTGTTCTGCCATAACAAAGAAAAAATCCCAGTAACGTAGAGATTATTTTGACTATCCCTAGCTAACAAAAAAGGATTTACATATTACACCTTTAGATGACCAGTGCCACATCAAGAGTGATGCCAAGATAAGAGATCAACAACAGATCTCACCACTAAATAAAATCAATTATCATCCACACTATATGAATTTCCTACATAAATCTTCAATGCCACAAGCAAAGAAAAGCACTGCAAAGCTAAGATAGTGATTAAACGTGCAAGCTAATAGTAATCCTAAAGACATCATCCACTGAAACTTCAAGCTTCCATTTATTACAACAAAAATGACAAAAACAAAAGGCACTTCTATTCGCATTTTGGCAAGAAAAAAAAATCAATACTTAACTATTAAAAACTTGTCCTTTTAATCAATGTCAATTAGCTGCCAATTGCACTGTCCAAAACAAATAAAACACAAATATTATTTATACATGCCCACAAACAGACATATCAATCTACAACTTACAATTCCTTTCTATTACAGTATTGCTTCATATTTCAAGCTATGACCAACAAAACTAATAGCAAGGACAACTATGCCTTCACATTCACAACTGCAAAATTTTAAAATGAAAGTACACATAGCATTTAAAAAAATATATATTCTATAACACAAAATCATACCTCAGCCAAAGTTACTCCACCAATCAAGCGAGAGTCAGTCAAGTTACACTTTTTGATTTGTCCATGTAAAACCTTAGGCTGGTTGTCTGGGGATTTTGCATCTTCAACAGACACATAAGCAAAAAGCTTAGTCGAACTTTCATTGATCTCAAAAGACTGACCTAGCATAGATGGTATTACCTGAAAATTAAAATAACAATTGCATTAAATTAACATAAAAACCTAGTTTTCTCCATAGTGGAGATACCCTATATATATCCCATCACCACAAACCCAGCTTCCATATAGCTTCTATTCCAGGAATACCACCAATCTCCTGAGGTCTAATGGGCGGAGATTTACGGATTGGACATTGATTACCCTCCAACTTGGAAAAGAAAAATTTCTTGTCTTCTTTACGTAGGTGGTCTTGGAATGCAGTAATTCAAGTCTTGGATCAAAGAGGTCCGTAGTTACAATAGATATCTAATAAGCAAGTTTTCTGCCGTTATATTGTTATTAATTGTGTAATCACATGCTGACTCAAGGATTCAAACAGGAAAAAAAAGGGAACAACATCAAAACCCTAAACCCTAAACCCTAAACCATTACTTATAATTAACCAAGAGAATTTGTTCTTAAAAAAAAAAGAGAAGAAGAAGAAAGATTTCAGTTAAGAAAAAGCTGAAAGCAACAACAAATATATCAATAAAATCACCATGGAGAAAATGGGGAACTTTATATTTATAGTCTTCAACAACTCTGGCGCCGAGAAGTCCCAGTACCGAATAGTCCCGTCGAGTGACGCCGTCCAGCAGTAGCACAGCACCTTACTGGCCGGCACCACAATCACCGCCGTC
>STGP01015192.1:0-11106 GCA_004918865.1 Caryocar brasiliense | reverse complement strand
TCTTTAAATGTTGTCATGCTTTTTCTGTAATGTACTGTTTTGGATATTTTTGTAACAATCTGGTCAATGGTTCTATGCTTCAGGGAATGGGTATTGTTGTTAGAATAGCTTCCATGACAACGGAATCAGTGTACAAGTTCTTGGCACACCAATTGGCTGGCATGGAAGACTTGATTGGTGTTGCACCGTATCATCGAGCAGCTTGGTGATTGTGTGATCCCTTTAAGTTGTTGCAAATGGACTGTCATTATGGAATCTTGTTCATCATTCATGGAATGTTACTTTCATGTAGTGTCCTGTAATCATATATCATTCCATGTTTGCCTTTTCCTGCCTGAACTAGTACTTCCCCTCAACCGCTTGTATTTTCAAGCTCATATCAAACTCTAAAGAGAAAATAAAATTTTCTGCGCCCATCTTCAGATATGCTGTTTATAGAAGAGAGTAATTGGGCGACTGTGGGGGGAAAGGTTGCTGAAAGATGGAATAAACTGGGATTTATTAACTGCATAAGTTGTGAAACTGGATGCTACAGAGGTGACCCCTCCCAGACCTCTTCAAATCCATCAAAGGACTTGGTAATACGGAAGTGCAGATCTTATGGTTAAAGGCTCATTAGTGACCCGTCATATGGGTTCGCCTCGTTCTGGGAGATAATTCTATTCTGTTCCAATTATAGATTGTAATATCTATTGATTATCTTCAGGTGGAGACAGTTTTGTTTGCAGTGTGTGTTCGTTGAACAGAATTGCAACAGTTACTTATCCTTGACGTGGCATTACGTTCATACATGACACACGATTTACACATATGGTTTCGTTCAAGGTTTAACAAAAAGAGTATCCTTCAAGGTCTAAAGATGACAAATGACGTTATGATAACACATACCGTTCTGGGTTTCTAAGTCACGGGAACAAGTTTAGAAAAAAGTCACACGGTTATTGACACCATTAGGAATCCAAATAAGCAGTTACCATGACTTAAGTGCAATGCATCTGAGATTGCTGCAAAATTCACATGCTATATATATAATCAATCAATCATCCATATATGTTGCCATATGAACGACGACAAAAAATGGGACAATGCTGCGCCAAATGAATATATGAATGAAATCGTTACTAAAAAACAATTGAGAATAATAATATACATATTGAATTTTGCCAACCACGAAAATGACAAAAATGTAACATGACCTTTTAAGTCGTACATTTATAGTACACACCTCATTCGATAATCTATTCGGCACTTACGGGGATAGAAATAGAGACTCAATTCCAATATTTAACTAAAAAAGAGCCGCACATACATAGAAAACTCAAACTCAACTAGAATGTGATTTCACAAGGTGCATGAAATGTTCTTCCTCGGCATATGGCTTCCAGATTTTCTCCAGCATAAGAGCAAAGTGGCGATACCTCTACACCTATATGAGATTAAACAAAGCCGATATATACGAATTAAAAACAGGCTTGACGACTATCCTAAATTCAATCGCAAAACCCTAATAAGAATAAAAAACCTTTGTTACTGGGCAGAACTTCATGGCAACTTAAGTAACTTCATACAATTTCTGTTTTATTCATACTATTCTTGTGCATACATTTTTCATATATTTTTGATATTAGCCCCATAACAAAGAAGAATAACCTAAATACAGAAATTACCAGTTGCATATAAAGGCACTGAATGCGTTACGAAGCCACCTGCAGCAACCACCCAACGAGTATGGAGTCTAAGCACAAGCAGCCTAGCGCTGTCTGGAGTGTCAAAATTTGAGCCATTGGCATTTTTTACGGGTGCAAACTCCTCTTCACGTAATACCTGCATATGACAAGCACTTTTTGAGTATTACATAGAAACAAAACAAGTTCTGGAATTGAACTCAGAAGTGAAGATAAAGTCACCTCAAAAAGAGCAGTTGAAGGAGCATAAGGAAATGCATCAAATATGAATTGCTCTAGTTTTAATCCCATTGAAAATCCATGAATTGAAGGGATTTTTTTCTCTGCAAGATGGTAACTGCACCCAGAATGCATGAGAAGTACAGATTATGTAATAAATGTTCAAACTGCAAAAGAAAGCTCAGGCTGAAAACTAGCCAAAATGCAGAGTCGTCTTGTCATTCAGTGTTTCAGATGTCCACAGTGATCTATCAGCTATGTTGGGCAAGATACAATATCAGATGTGAAAAGTAGCACTAAAAGTTGAGAGCAGCTCAGATTTGGGCTAAAAAAATCGGTTGGTCACTTATGTTTTGTGAAAATACTACTTTTATCACGCATATTGTTTCAGTTAAGTCACTATCGTCCACTTGCCATTGCCAACCGTTAAAAATGCTAATGTGGTTAATAGATTGCTGACTTGGCCCATTAAGCATAATTAAAATTTATAAAAATGTGACACATCAATGCCACCTCAAAAATGACGAACAATTTTTTATTTTTATCAAATTTTATTTTATTTATTTTATATTTAATTATTTAAACAAATTAAAAAAATTAAATTTTAAAATTTTAAAAATGACACGTTCTCTCAGACGTTGTCGTTCACTGCCAACACCCCCGCCACCACTGCCACAACTACCACAGCCATCATCATCAGACATCAGTGCGTTAGGCCTTATTTGATTTCATTTTATGCTTTTTTTCTTTTGCCTAATTTGAAACCCCCACTACCAGCCATTCCCATTCCTAGCCGCCATTGCTGCAAAAACCTGTCGCAAATGCCAAGATAGAGCAATTTGGCCTAATAACAAAGACTTCTCCAAGGCTGCACGATGCCTCTCCTCAACGACAACTTTCGACCACTACGCTTGCCACAGCCTCCATCCCCACCTTCAACCATGGACACCATCGCAATCACCTCCATGGGTCAAGATCTATGCCTGCAAGGAGTTCTCCAGTCGTGACCACACTAAATCGCGAAGCCATCTTCGAGATTGATGCCTCGTGTTGCTGTCAACTATTTGAGAAGTCTCTGGAGAGGTGACGGGGTGCAGTGGTGAATGAGAAGTCATGACTCCAAGAAACAAATTGAAGCAGAGAAAGAAAGAGGCAAGGAGAGTTTGTGGGTGGCCTTGACATGGCCTAGTGCAGCAATGACCGAAGGCGATGACAGTGAAGAAAGAAAAATAAAAAAAATAAAATATGCATACCATTTTTATTGTCTTTAACTAAACTTAACAGGCTTGGTTTACAATTCGTTAGCCATATCAGCATTTTTTAACGATAGGCAACAGCAAGTAGACAGTAGTGACTTATCTGAGATAAAAAATAAAACAATGGTGACCAGATTAGAATGAAAAAAACATGAACAATGAAATGGTATTTTTACAAAACATGAGTGATCATCCATGTTTTTTAGCTGTGGATCTGACTACCCAACATGGATCTATAAACTCTTATAATTCTTCCTTGGGGTTTTGCAAATGTTTTGAGTAAATTGCAGGATTGTGCCAAGAATTCTACTTCATATTTTAATGAAAGAACAAAGCCAGAGTTATTGTTAAACTCTCATAGTTCATAAACCAATATATGAAAAAGGAGATGCCAAAGTTTAAACAATTCCTGTGCTTAAATAAATAAATATATGTCAATGATGAATAGCACATAAGAGCTGCAATAAACTTTTCATGCCATTGCACTATTATGCAGTTCCAATGGGAATCAATAAATTCATGCTTAGGGAAAATAAAGTTATAGACAATCAAATCTGAATTGCATTCCAATCTTGAGAAAAGAACTAAATTACATGATATGCACGAGGAAGATGAAGTCACTCACATGCTGTCTTTCTCCAGGCCATTTGCCACTTGATTCAAAAAATCCAAAGTAAACATGTGTAAACACACCTGGAAACCATAAACAAAACAAAGTTTGAGAGAATAACAAAACATTATCAATATATTACAACTTTTGAAGCACACTGCAAATTAAAATGCAAACTAGAGCATGGCATAGTTTCAGTATCAAACATCACTGATGGAGATTAACAAAGATTTCAAAAATGGCACCCCTATGAGTGGGGAATGGAGGGAAGGGAGGGGGCTGGGGGTTATCAACATAAGTGATGCAACACAGAAAATGATACCTAATGGATAATTCACACTGGGATATGGTACAGTCAAACATGAATGAAGGCAGCTTAACAATGATTTCAAAATTGACACCCCTGTGCCGTGGGGCGGGGATGGGGTGGGGGGAGTGTTTGGGATTATCAACACGTGTGATGTTAACACATAACTGCTACCTAGTGGTGAATACACACTGGGTTATGGTATAGTTCATTACTCTTCTGAATGAACAAAATTCTTACAAACTATTTTGCCATGTGCTTAACTTGTCACGAGCATTTCCAACTACATGACATACCTAGATAGCATATGAAAGTGTCTGATATTCTAGAATAGCTTGTAAAACAAATTACATCTCATAAATAAAGTTAACATGATACTAAAGAATCAAATAAAATACCATAAAACAAATCCTAGAGGACCTGAAATTGGCAAATCAAAATATACTTGTAACAAACAAAAATCAAAGCAAATAACAAACTATAAATCTATTCACAACTAAAAAGTAAACATGTGGATAATGGCAAGAAATCCATGTTATATTGTGGCAACCAATTGTTTTGGTTGTCTGCAAACAATTGAGCATGAACAAATTGCTAAACAGCAGTAGAATATGAAAGAAAGTGAAAAAAAAAAAAAAACTATACATTACTCCAACAGAAACGAAGACGCCCAGTTTGCTGATTGATTACAGAAGCCAGTGACTGATCTAACTCGCTGTACTCAACAACAGTGGGAGGACCGCCTTTACCTCGCCTTACAAACACACCAACCTTTTCTTGGGGGTATGCCTGTAATCAAATTACTTTAAAAAACTAAAAAGCTTTTCTTCTCAGAATTCTGTTCCCATACACAATATGCTTAATTCTATGAGCTTACAGAAGTAACTGAACAAATAGTATTTCAGTTTTCAGGTAATCAACTCGATTGCTTATGTTATACCATTTGTTTCTCAGAGTTTTTGTTCCAACTGTAAGCATGCAGAGTTTCTATAGCTGAAGCAAAACATGACCTGCATGCCGGGTGATGCAGTCAACAAGAAGAGTAAAAGATGAAAGACAAGCTCAGTATCTGTTAATGCTCAATCTATAACTTTTACAGAATTACCCTACTGCATATCAAAATTAGCTGGCTGCAGGTTGGTCTTCTTTTAAGTTTTACATGTTAAATGTTAGGCTAATTTTGTAATTTCATTACTTAAAAGAAAATAGGTATTGGTGGAGATCAATGAATATGTTTTGCATTTTCTTCAGTATTAGCACATTAGAAATGTTGAAGGATAATGGGTATTTTTTCAGCATGTTCCATGGAAACACAGCTACAAGACAAAGAAAGGAGCAGAACAGAAGTAGAAAATGACAACATGCATAATTTGCTGATTAAAGACACTATATATGATAGCTATGGATGCCCAGCTGAATTGGGAATGGGCCCAAGGCCACTTCGGGTGTACTACCGTGGGAGGACAGAAGGAACAAAAGGAATGAGAGGAAAAGAAGGAAGGCCATTGGAGGTAACCTTAGGAGAATGCCACCTGGAGTAACCACCCGGGATGAAGTAGGAGAAAAGCATAAAAGGAACGCAGCAAGGACAAGTGAGGGACATGCACAAAGAAGGGAACAATTAGGCTAAGGCTGGGGCTAGTGTGTGCCAAGTTCGGGGAGTAGTCTGCTCCTGGTTATTTCAGTAGTAGGAACTCAATCTTATTTTCTTTTTTTGGGCGTTAGAAATCAGAGAGGAAGAGACGAGAGGAGAGGAAATTAGAATCCACTGTAATAGCAGGCTATATGAACAACAGTACAAATCTGTAAACAACTATTGAATGGTGATTAATAGAAGTTCTTTATTCGCTCTGAACCAATCGATCTCTAAAACTTCTTTTTCTATCACACAGCCAGTGAATTACAATGTTCCTAACTCTATCACTATATGACCGACAATAATGTGTATGAAACCCATTAAATGCATAAAAGTGTAACTGTAATGAAAACCAAAACATTCATGTGCCAGCATATTGGATAAAAGAAGTTCCTCACACAGTTAGCTTCTCTACTCCACAATTTTAATGCATTAAGCACTCTGTAATTATATTAATCTATCATGTCATAGCATGCCTACTTGTTCACTCAATGTTTTCATTTCATTATCATTACTCTTTTTTATTTTTTTGATTATTAATCTTGCAGGACAATTGCAGCAATAGCATTACTAATAGGCTTTTAGAGGCAATGAAAGCATAGTCACCTTACGAACAACTTTTGCAGCAGTAGCTACGCCTTTATCAATGAAATATCCCAAAAAGGTTGGATCTGCTACGCGAACCTGCTTTCAAAAACCTTGTCACTACTTCTTGAATTAAGCAAATTTTCTAGGACAAGACAACCCAATAAGATAAAGTCAGATATATCTGACCAATGCATTGTCAACTCCATAACAGTCCACATATTTAATCCCTCTTGTGGCCATATCGTCTAACAATCTCGATGATTTCAAAGCTGAAGAACAAACAATTGCAATCCAAGGAAAGCAATGAGCAACAGTTGGAAATAAGGAAACTGAATTCAAGAGAGAAAGTTGCACTAGATCTTTAAGAGAACACTGACCTGAATATACTCCTCCATTCCCATCTGGAGAATTAGCAACCTGATTTTAAGAAACAAACTGATGTAATGACTACATTTCAAGGAGGCCTATCAAACTTAAGTATGCGAAATCTAGAAAGGAGAAGAATAAAGATATAATCAAAGCATTAACTCCAAAAGCAGCTTTTCATCCGAACAACAATTAATAACTACAGTTACTCAAAAAATCACATAGAAGGAAAGGCTCCTTTCCAAGATGTACTATCTTTGTGCAGTATATCTTGTTACCATTACAGCATTGCCAAATAGAATATGAATGATAACATAAAACATCACTGGAAGATAATGAATAATAACATTAAACAGCATCAGCAATAATTGAATTTCCCACCAGTATCTACATATCTATTGCATGGAAATCAGAATCACATATGTCAATTTCATAAACCCATGGCTAATTATAAGACTTTGCTCTTGAAGTTTTCAAAACTCTACCAAAATCACAAATTATAGGCCATATATATATTAGATTCTACTTAAATTTTGGTTTCAAACAACAATCTAGTTCAATTTTCAGAGAAAAGAGTCTGAAGAGCTTTTTATTGAATTCCACATGTACAAGTAGTTTGATTCATTTGATAGATTTTTGTTCGTTTCATGATGCATCTTCTGTGTTTGAGAATTGAAGTCACACTCCTCCCATGTTCACTAAAAGCCACAAGTATTTGGTGCACCACATTTATGTTCAAGATCCAACACAGTCATGCCATTAGTAAGTTGATCTCATCTTTATTTATGCTTTTCCTTAGTTGACATATAAGGCACATTGCATTGACATCTCCTTGGTGCCTGTTCTATTATCAAATTCTTAAAGAGGTTATGTGAAATGCAAGGAAGCATGTTGTGCACAGCTAAATTTCCCAACAATCAGAACTATCACCAATATTAGTACAAGAACATTTAGGATTAATTAGAGATGCATGCAAAATAAAATTTCCTACTCGCCACAGACACACACTAGAATGAATGAAATCTCTGAGGATTTCTGACAAAAGAATGGCTGGTCTACTTCCCTTTTGCAAGCTGCTGCATTCTGAAATAACAAGCTTGTATCAGCCATCTTGAGTCAATTTAAGAACTCACTGTTCCAGGAACAGTGTAGGAACTTCAAATCCAGTTATGCTATGTTTTTTTTGTCTACTACTAATGCTTCTTTTATCTTATTATTACTCAAATGTTAATGCAATTTCACTTGTGTAGTTACATCCATTCAATGTCAAAGACTTCAGGAAGAAAACCGTTGTATTTGGGAAGATTAGAAGTCAACAAAACCTACTAAGGGTTACTAAGAAAAACCTTAAGAAGTATAAATTAAGTGACAAAAGACTTGAAGAACATGAATTAGCTCAATGAGCATTTGAAATCATACTTTGAATGGAGTCTCCATAATAAATCTACCGTCCTTTGAAATACACGGTATGGTTCCTTGCTGGAAGAAGGTGACCTGCATAAAAAAAAAGTGTCATACAAATGATGATGATGATGTTAACGAATAAATGAAATAAAAACAAGTAAATTCAAGGTCCTTACCTGAACCGCTTCAAGACCAAAGTACTTGTGACTCTCAAAAAATTTGCGTGTGGATTCATCAGTAAATGGACTGGTCATTATGTACCAATGAATTGACACTGAACCGCCATAACCTGCACAAGATAGTACATTAGGATAGCATATCAAACATGTTACGAACATCTAGAATCTACAAACTTAAAATTACCTTCACTTGCAGCTTGAGCAGCTAGTCGTTGAAGACATAAAATTCTCTCAGCTTGAAGTTGGAAAAGGGACTTGCCAGATGGAAGACCGATATCTAAAAATGAAATATACGAGTATGTAAGTACAGAACCAATTTGGGTAGAGTAACAACTTCCTAGATTCAGTCTATCTGGTATTGGACCAATATAAGATTCTCTAGTGTGTTAGGTAAAAGCCAACCATAAATCGATTATAATGCTCTCTCGCACAAGTAAAATTGAGGAATCTCAATTATAATTTAATGATAATCTTTGATTTAAAGAATATATGCTCTCTGTACCCAGAAAAACAAAAAGAGGAAAGAGAAAAAATAACATATCCTTTTCTATAATATAAAGAATACATAGATGGTGACTCATAGAGACAATAAAACTAAATTCTCTGTTTCCAGTAAAAGATTTGAAATAATACAAATCAAATCATCTGCATTCAACTTCAATCTACACTCCATTTTGTTTTCTGTTTTTTGTTTAAGAGTGCTCTGTCTCAGGGGCACCTTCCCTACTAAATCTTTTTCTGTTATGACACTATATTGCAGGTGGGCAAGAATGTTATATATAAAGTACTTTCTGTTTTTCAAATGCATTTTGTCCATGCATTACCCACTTGATAGAGCACATTTCCCACTCAATTGGACTATAATCGAATTGCAATAAAGGAAAAATAATATATACTCACTGAAACATCCTTTTGGATCCGAACTTCCAAGCCGTGTTCCCTGTGTACAAGTTGTGGAAAAGTATGTTCAACAATCAGCCAATCAGACCACTTCAGAAAAGTGTTAAAAAAGTACACAACTAGTAGTATAACTGCACAGCACAGACAATATTTGCTATGGATATGAAAGTTAACTGTACCACTTCTTCTAGCACAAGCTTATATAAAACCAAAACATGGGCAACACAAATAAATCTGAGGCTGAAAATGTTGACGGAAGTAATGTATGGAAATTGATTAAAACTGCCCATGTTTGGCTTACTTCAAATTCCATATAGACTCATGCAGCTTCAGACTGTGAAAGCAAATATTCACACATCTGAAACCAAACTGCAGCGAAGGCTGTTTTCTTAAGCCACATTAGTGAAGCATTGACATTTAGTCTCCCCCCTCTCACCCCCAGCCATAAGAAAACACGCACACGGTATTACTATTCCTGCTCCTTTTGTTTATAAAGGTTGTTCACTGTTATGCAACTTTGAGTTATACACACATTTTCTAGGGGGTCGGTATTTCCAGCCTGCATGTGATTATATTCAACTATATGTTTCTCCAAGGATAAATTAAGCCATATATTAACGGGTCCCAACCTTGTCATTATGCAGATATATAAGTCTGTATGCGTGCATACTGGATCAGTATAAAGAGTGCCCACAATCTCATGAAAGCATCTTTCTGGTATGAAGTAAGAAATGAGCACAAGCTGTTGAATAAAGTAAAGTGAAAAAAAAAAAAATGCATTGAAGAATATGTAACTTCCGCTTTTTGATATAAGTGATCAAGTTGTCTTCAAGAGATATAAATGTACTTCCAAAAAGCAACATCATTATTAATTCTATTCTATTCTTACACTACCAAAAGTATAGCAAGAGGAGGAGATTCCTCAAGCAACAACACAACTTAAAACAGCATCATTGCACTTTCGAAGCAATCTTTATCAGTTGCAAGCGTATATATATATTATCCAACTCCAAATCATAAAAAGAAAATTAAAAAAAAAAAAGAAAAAAGAAAAGGAAAGAAAAAAAGAAACCTGGCCACCCGATAAAAGCAGAACCGCCAACTTGGCATCGTGGATGGCCTTCAATCCCATCTTCCACCATCTCTCTCTTTCCTCCAAAGTTCTCTCTTCCACCGTCGACACCCAATTATCCGGCACTGGCTCGATTGCGGCCGCCGGAAGCCCTGTAACCACATCATTCAATCACCTATTACAAACTGCAGCGCTGGAAAAGACGGAACAAAAGAAAGAAAGACAAATATTGATAAGGATACCTTGAGATCCAAGTGAACATCGAATTATCCGATCGATCCTTGAAAGATCTAAGCTCTACAAGAAATCATTTTTTTATTTTTTATTTTTTATTTTTTAAAAAGAAACGAAAGAAAGTGTAACTGATTTGAGAAACAGAAAACAGAACAAGTGGAATTGGGAGGGTGGTTTTGAGGAGGAGAATTGACCTCGATGTCCTTGACGAGGAGGTCTCTCTCTTGAGGAGAGAGCTCGTCCCAGAGGGCAAAAGCGTCTTCCTGGCCATAATCCTTAAGCCTCTCCAGCAGAGCCTGAGGAGGTAGAGGTGGAGGTGGAGGTGGTGAAAATGCATTAACAGCCTCAATTGGTTCTCTCATTCTTAACTATTATAGGGATCTCTCACTCTCTCTTTATTTTCTGCTTCTGAGTTTGGGTTTCTGTTTACAGTTGTGGTTGTTGTTGTTGTTGTTTGTTATACAATATTGTATTATGTAGCTTAGAAAGAAAGAGGGAGAAAGAAAGAAAACTGAGTAACCAACGACCCCTTTCCTTCCTCTTCAATCACGGAATTGCCCCCCTTTTTCTTATTCTCAGACAGACGCTCTTCCTCTTATTTTCTACCCATTAATCGATATTCCCCTCTTCTCTTTTCTTTTTCAAGAATA
>STGP01015174.1:0-12863 GCA_004918865.1 Caryocar brasiliense | reverse complement strand
CTTCTTCCTAACTCAATTTTAATCCTTCTTAAACAAGTTTGAATCAAATCCAATATCTTATACTATTTATTAATCAATAATGGAACAAGTTAGGTCTTGTATGCTTACATCTATGTGATCTACATTGTGTTTTTTCATTATACCTTGATTTTATGCATGTGTTCTAAGTTAATGCTATCATCCTAATCGACTTGATAAACATCATAGTCAAGTTCTAACATGTTTTACATCAATCTATTAGCTAAGAATCCATGCTATATTACTTATTCATAAGATAGGTATTGTTTCTCAAGCTTACGTTTCTAATTAAACAACGTCTCATCAAAGATCATCAAATCTAGAATTTAAAACATGATTTATCATCCTCAAAACATACTTCTTCATTATCTCAAACACATACATAAAGTCAAAATACAAAGATAACATATAAAAGATGCATGAGCATAATCATCAAATAAACCAGCATTAACACTGACCTTGTTATCAAAAAGCTCTAGTAATTTGAATTTAAGCACTATAAGTAGCCTTCTTATATGCACCAAAAGACACCAAATTTAACTTCCAAAGCTTGCTAATGAATCAAGTTTTGAAGGGCATTCGATCGAAGTACTTTTGTGTGTAGGTTTTGATGAGTTTTGTGAGTTATTTACAGAGAGAGTTTAAGAAAAAGCCAAAGGTCTTCTTAGAACATGTGAGGCTTCTTTTTAATGAGGCTTAGGACATGCAAGAGGTGTTTGGGGTGTGTTTATTAGCTGGTCAAAGTAGTTATTCATATGCAAAAGCTTAAGGAAGTCATTCATTCAAAATAGTCTACTTAAGTCATCACATGTCTTATAAAATTTAAGATATACTTACCGTATCTTATACTAAAACTCTTATCATGTATATTCAATTTAATTGACCATAGCATAATTTATTAACTTAATGGGCTTGGTCTAACATTCATTAACCTTCTTTAACTAAGGTCCAAAGTGGGCTTAAAATAAGCATAAGGCTTTTCATAACAAACAATCCCAAAATAAACTATAAAATCAAATAAGGTCTTCTTAACAAAATAAGCCCAACATAAGTCTCTCACTAAATATCCAATTAACTCATTATACACTTCAAAAGCTTATTTTCTATATTTTTAAGGCTTATACACGTTTTACTCGTCAAAAGGAGACAAAGAAAAAAAAATCATATATTGCAGATAAACTTTATATTGTAAATCATCAAATTCATAATATAGCTCACATAAACCAAATAAAACTCAAATCAAACAATAGTGAATCTTAATTCTTCTACGAAATTATAGGCCCTAAATTGGGTCATTAACAAAAAATTTCATAGACCTTAGCTCGAGGTGTTACAGTAACAATTGAAAATCGGGCTTAGAAGTAATTAGAAGTTTATAACTCATTAATTTTACTTAAACTTATCTTGAATAATTTTTCCATGATTTAATTTGAATTATTAAGTTTTTATTTGACTTTTGCTAAAAACTGATGGAAAACCAATAAAAATTAGTAAATAAATTCAAAAAAATCTATAATAAGTATATTATGATTTAAAAGGTCAATGACGACCTATTGAGAGCTTTTAGAGTGGTTTAGGCCATATATGGTCTTTTACCCAAAAAAGTATTAAACGATCATTGTAAATTACTAAAAAAAACTCGATGTCACTACGAATAAATCATTATGAGTGTTGGTGAAATCAGAGTCGAAAATCATGCCGGAAGTACTAGATGGATGATAATGCCCTTACTTAATCTAATTAGGCTTAATAAACTTAAAGGCAAAATAGTCTTTTCTCCAAAACTTACTTGCCCTATTATGAAAAGACCCTTATATAACAAATTTTAGACCACAAATTAGATTTCCTAGCTCTTGAATTCATGCCTCTCTCTCCCCCCCTCTTGCTCTCTCTTTGTCCTTTATAGAAGTGCTCCGAAGCCACTTCAAAGCCTTAGCTTGATTATAGTTTCTTTAATCTTGTTTAATAATCAACCGTAGAAAAATACCAAACATCCTTAGAAACATCAATAGCATGTCTAAATTCAAGAGAAAGATAGCCTAAGATTTGTTTTGTTAAAGCAAGGAATCAAAAGTTAGTGTTAACGCTGATAACTTCTTTGCTAATGTGTGAATATCGTAATTTAATGAAACTTTTACATAATAAATGAATTATAAATAGTTTTGTAATAATTTATGATGCTTGATTTTATGTTTAGAAGGTATTATTATGATACTAGGAAGAAGAATAATCGAATTAGGATTTAAATAATTAAAATGAAAAGTGTTAAAGTCATTCCTCTTTTGTTGGTGTACAAACTTGTAAATTAATGAACTTTGCGAATTATAAACAAGTTTAAGGAAGTCAATTATGCTTTTGGTGCTTGGTTTCATGTTGAGAAGTATGCTATATGTAATAAAAAGGAACAATAAGTGGTTTAAGTAGAATAATTATAACAAAGAATGTAAAACAATGACTTAATACACTTTATGCATAAAACTTGTACTTTGATGAATGCTTTAAGCAAATAACATGTCCAAATGATTTCATAACTAATATTAATGCCTGATTTTGGGTGTAGGATTAACTAATCTTGATTTAGAAAGAAAATTGGACAAATTAGAGTTTGAAAACATGAACTAGAAGGTTACACGGCCTAGGTCATGTAATGTTAAAAGAAACACAACCTAAGTCGTGTTGTCAATTAAAATATATAAACAAAGTTTGAACATAACACTACCTCATCTGCGTATTCAAGGAAGAAACACGACCTAAGTCGTGTTGTCAATTAAGTGAAACAAAAAAAATAGAACATTACATGGCCTAGACTATATAATTAAAAGGAAAATACGGCCTGACTCATGTTGCCAATTATCGCACATAAAATAGGAACACGGCTTAAGTTGTGTAATTTGGATAAAAAAAGACCTATGCCCTATAATCAAATAGAAAAGAAAAATAGAAAAAATTAAGAAGAGAAAGTGAGATTCTTAGTAATACCTTACATATATACTCTTTATAAATTGTAATAAAAGAATGAGAAGGGTTTGATAAGCTTGTAATTAAGGGTTAGTAACCCACATTGTCTGCTAAACAATAATACAGTATGGATGTATGTTTGATTACTTGTTAGTGATTCAAATACTTGATTGAACATTTGTATATGTGACAATATTAATACGTAGCTTGAGTATCTTATGATACATATAAATTTATGCCTTGATAAAAGGTCATAAGTATGGAATTACTTGCTATGAATTTGATACATGTCTAATGCAAATTTGATATGGACTTGATATAGATATGAATATGACTATGATCTGTGCATTCATCTCATGCTATACGTATTGGCCTTTTGGCACAACATACACTCATGGCATCCATGTATTCTCTAAGTCCATGGTCTAAGTGCTTCTGTAACCCTGATGGGCATACTGCAACATTTTGATATCTAATATAAATCCTTTGGAGTACCCTTGTTATTATATTTTTTTAGTACCATCTATTTTGAGCCTGGTGGCTAATCTATTACGCAGCTTTTGGCTAACTTTGATGCAATCTAGGAAGCTTGCTTCTACTAAAGAGTGATGTTTTGTGCATCATGTATACACGTCTGTATTTATCGATATATATTAACATGATCATAAATCTAAGATATGTTTATACATTTGATGTACGACATGAAATTATGACAGTGCTTTTGATTAAGTTTATACGATATGATTTGATTAGAATATGATTCTTATGAATTAACATATGACATTGGCATATGATCTTGCCTCTGAATTCTGATTGTTTTGACTTGATATGTGATGTTGCTATATGATATTAAAATTATGTAAGATTGTTCGATGCGAATGGCAATTTCAAATGGACTTAAGATATTATATATTTTTTGCAGGGAAAGTCAAACATAACCTTGCTTTCACATCCTGGTACACTCACTCAGTTTTACTGAGAGTAGTTGTCCTGACAACTCAGGTTCATAAGAGCAGTAGCAGTCGCAGCAGTAAGACTGGGAAGCATTTTGTGATTTTAGATGTTGCAAGGAGGAGAACACACCAGCACTACATTGCATATAGCTTAGGGGCTTATTTGTTTGCTGTGTTTCAGTTGTTTTATTCTTTCTAAGATGACGTTTGTAAAGAAAGGATTCATTATATAGTAGTTAAAAGAATGGAGGACGGCAATGGAGAAGAAGCTTGAAATGATCCAGAAAATAACACCTCGGTGCTTATTAAAAGGCTAGCTGGTTGACATGTCATTGGTGTAAAATGGATTTGTCGAATTAAAGTAAATTTTTGAAGAAAAGCCTGGTAAGTTGAAGGCTGAATTGGTGACCAAAAGCTATACACAATAGTTTAGAATAGATTATCTAGATACGTTTTCCCCTATGGCAAGTTATGATATAATTAGGCTGTTAATTTCTATTGCAGCTCACAAAGGATGAAGGCTTTTTCAGTTTGATGTCCAAATCGGTCTTCTTGAATGGCTAATTGTAGGAGATAATCCTAATTGAGCAGGCTGATGGTTTTGTGGTTCCAGGAAAGAAGAAGCATGTCTACCTTTTAAGGAAGGCATTATATGGTTTGAAACAAGCTCCTAGACCTTGGTATAGTCGGTTGGATGAATTTCTGGTCTCTTTTGGTTTTAGTAGAAGTACAAGTGAGCCCACACTATACACCTCTAAAACTAATTGCAGCTTAATGATCATCTCCCTATATGATGATGATCTTTTTGTTACTAGAAGTGATAAGGATCAGATTAAAAAGTTGAAGCTGAGAATGGAAGGAGAATTTGAAATGACTGATCTCAGATTGATGAGCTACTTTCTAGGAATTCAAATTCAACAGTTGCAGGCTGACATCTTTGTAAATCAACACAGATATGCTGAAAACAATTTTGGAAAAATTTGGAATGAATCACTGTAAGCCTACAAGCACTCCTATGGCTCAAAATGAAAAGCTCTCCAAAGAAGATGGTTCAACAACGGTTGATCCTATTGTTTACAGAAGTCTAATAGGGTGTTTACTTTATTTATGCTCCATTAGACCTAATATCATGCTAGCCACTAGAATGCTTTCAAAATTCATTCACAAGCTAAGTGAACTGCATTTTAAGGCTACAAAAAGGATTTTAAGGTATGTCAAAGGCACTCAAAACTTTGGCATCAGGTTTACTAATTCATCAGACTTGAAATTAGTTGGGTACAATGATAGTGACTAGGTTGGTTCCATTGATGATTTAAAGAGTACTTCATGCTATATTTTTTCACTTATATCCTGATGCTTTTTTTGGAATTCAAGAAAGCAAGATGTTGTAGCCTAGTCTGTAGTACAAGCATATTACATTTTTGCTTCTGCAATAGTTAACCAGGCATTGTGGCTTGGAAAAGTTCTGGTCCACATCTAGTTGCCTCAATCAAGTCCAACTCCTATCTATTATGAGGACAAGTCTGCTATCTTTACGTCCAAGAATCCAATTCAATATGGAAGAACAAAACAAATTAAAATCAAATATCATGCCTTTCGGGAAGCTGAAAAGGAGAAGGAGATTAAGCTAGTTCATTGTTCCAACAAGAAGCAAATTACTGATATGTTTACAAAAGCTTTGCCTAAAAACAAATTTGAAACATTGAGAGGACTACTTAGTGTTTCCAGTAGAACTATTAAGGAGGAGTGATGAAGTTTATGATAGTTCTGTTGCTATTGTTTCCAAGGCAACTAGTAGTAGCTCAAGTTGTCAAAATATACGTGAAGCCTTGAATTATTAAGCTAACTGTTTTGCCAACTCAAGATTAGCTTAGTCTAGAAGTCATTCACATGCTTATGAAGTCTTTTGTCCATATTGAGCAAAGTAGCACAAGAAGCATGCAAGCTGGTGTAGCATCTGTCAAAAGAGCAAGCATGTCTCAACTTTAAAGTTGGAGTAGACCAGATGATGATGATATTTAATATTTTTGTTGGTCAATTAAAAAGCACTTTAGACATCAAGATTAGGGATGGTAAAGTAAGTAAACTAAAGTAGCTTCTGTATTATTTTAAACCATCTTTTGTACTAAGCTTACTTTTTAGTGAATGCTGCAGAAGTAATTTAGTTCGTACTGAACTAGTTTTATATTGAGCAAGTTGTTGATCTTGCATTTTGTGTCAAGTGTATGTTATATACAGCACTTTGATCACCAATGAATTTAGCACGAAAAAGTTACAAAAGCATCTCTCTTTTCTTTTTACAATCTTCCACTCTCTCTCATGCTTATTTTTTGGTTTTAGCAGTAGCTTATTCATGTCTCTTCTACCTTAACCAACTGCACAACCGAAACCAAGTCCTTTTAGGCAAAAATTCTATAGTCATTTTGGAACCTAACATTTTACAATTACTTTTGGCAAACCACGTCCTTTTTTGTTGGTCTCTATTATGGAACGGGCGCTAGTGGGGGCTATGCCTCCCTTAACGTTTTGAATTTTTTTATTTTATTTGTGGGGTATATATCTGAACGTGTATCCTAAAATGTGTATTGACTTTTTTCCTTTTAAGAAAGTCCAATTAGTGTCCTTGTTTTAGTCTATTTTGTAAGTCACGTGTCCTTACTTTAGTCTATTTCCCAAGTCACAAAATCCTTGCTTGTGTTCATTTCCCAAGTCACAAAAGTTGTCCTTTGTTTTCTTCTTCTACGAGACTCTTCTTCTTCTAAATCTTCTTCACTTCCATCTTTTAATTTTTCTACTTCCCTTTTAGACCTCAAGAGAGGTGCTTTTTGGCCGCAAGAAGAATAGCTCATCATTAATTTGCATTCCCTTCTTGGCAATAAGTACGTACGTGCGTACTTCAATTAATTTGCACATATATATGCTTAAATAATTTACTTTTCTTGAGTGTGGAAATTTTTTTTATTGCCTTTAAAAGAGAGTGTGTTAAATGTTTGGCTCTTAAATTTTTGTCCAAATGCCTATTGATTATTTAATTAAACTAATGTTTTTGTATTTTTTTTGAAAAAGACAAATTGTATATATATTACGTACCTTCTTTATAGTGAACAGAGTTAATAGCTTAATTCATTAGATATGCATGGCTCTTTTTTTTTTTATTTTTATTTTCATTTTATTAAATAAGTATTATATAGGGTTATAGATCTCGATTATAGTGGTCAAGGACAAAATAAGATCATTCTATACTTTAAAAAACTTGAAAATTTTGAGACTGGCCTAGTGCAAAAGATTGAAGTTCATTCATAAAATTGAAAAAGCAACATTGTGGGTCCTAGAGTCTTGCCATTGATGACAATGATCAATTTTTTTTGTGATTAACGAAGGATTGGTAATGTCCTTTTTTCTTTAATTTTTCATGTTTCTTAACTTGGTTAATAATTATGCTTTTGGTTCAATTTTTTTCAGCACTTATTAAACTTTAGTGGTGTTCGGTCATAATCCATTAAAATATTTACAATTGTAATTAGTTAATTTTGTTAAAACATATATATATGTATCATGTATGCAAATTTTGTTGGCCTTAGTAATTTGAATTGGCATTAGTTTTTTCTGGGAAATTAATTAGTGTTCTATGGTAGCCAGATTGTGATCTGCATGTGAAAAAAGAAAAAAAAAAGATAAACAAAGATTGTAATGCTATTGTGTTAGTGAAGATTACAATGTATAAAAATACATATATGCATATGTAGTTGTTAAGTTTTGCAATCATATATGCATAACCACAAACTCTTTCCCTTTATATATTTCCTTAATTAATTGTGAAAATTGATTGTTTAAACCATATGAATGGCTCATGATATATGTCATTTTTAATGAAATATTAAAATTTAATTTTAGGTTTAAAATATTATTTTTAATGGGAAAAAAATTCACCACAATAAATGCATTTTTAAAAGAAAAAATGTTGAAGATCAATAAGTTAGATAAAATGGTCAATCATCTATTTTAAACTCTAAAAATTTAGTTATTGAATATTTTAGGAAGGTTCAATGAATGGAAACTGAAAAATTTGACATTGCTTCTTTGGGGAGTGATCCTAGAAAGCATACACCAATATGAAAGTGTTATATTAATCAACATAATGAAAATCATCGAGTTTATGTCAAAACTGAGCCATATCAAATTAAGCTTGAAAAATATCCTTTCTTTGGATCAAAGACACACCTTCTTTATTTTTGTAGCTCTTAGTTCAAATTATTTTCATCATGGCTAGAATATTCTCCATCCATTAATGCTACTTTTTGTCCACCTTACTATTTATTTTAGAAGCCTAAACTGGATCAAATAAATTTGTTATTAGAGGAGTTAAGAGTTGGAAGAAAGTCAATGATGAAGACAATTGTGCTTTTTTATGGCATGTGGGAAAAAATCCTAACTCATTTCATAAAAGTGCTATGAAGGCATGCAATGATTTGATTAATACTTCTCAACACACTGAAAATTTATTGAAAATTATACTTCAAAAGAAGTTGGGAAAAATTAGTTAAGGATTCAAGTTTCGATTGATATAATTCGATGACATTCATTTCATGCTTGTGGCTTTTGAGGAAGTCATGAAAAAACAAGTTCTCTTAATCGTGGAAACTTTCATCAACTTATAAAGTTATTGGCTTCCTATAATGCAAAGGTAAAAAGTTCATAATTTTTTTATTTCTTTTTCCTTATTTTTATTTATGGTGTGCTTTTATTTAATATATCTTTAAACAAATTCCTTTCTTAATAGATAAGTTGAAAGTGTTGTTTAAGATAAGGTTTCATTAAATACATCTTATACATCCTCTAAGATTTGAAAAAAGATTCTTTATATCTTTTCTAATAAAACAAAAAAAGATATTCGTGAAGAGATTAAAGATTCAAAATTCTGCATTATAGTAAATGAAGCTCATGATAAGTCCAAAAGAGAGTAAATGGCTCTTGTTTTGAGGTTTGTGCATAAAGAAGGTTTCATACATAAACATTCTTTTAGTCTTGTTCATGTATGCAACATTGTGGCTTTAACTTTAAAAGAAGATATTATCTCTATCCTCTCAATATAGTTTAAGTAGTCATAATATTCGTGAATAACGGTATGATGGGGCTAGTAATATGAGAGGTGATTGGAATGGCTTACAAGTTTTGATTTGCAATAAGTGCCCATATGTTTATTATATTCATTGTTTAGCTTATTGCCTTCAACTTGCTTTAGTTACGACTTGTTGAAAAGTAGCCCCTGTTCATCAATTCTTTTCTAATTTTGTCTTCATTATCAATATTCTTACTACATGTAGTAACGTAATGATAAAGTAAAGGAGGCTCAAGCAATTGAAATTTCCTCTAAGATTGCTAATAATGAACTTAAATCCAATAAAGGGCTTAATCAAAATAATACTTTGAAATGTACTGGAGATACTCGTTGGGGTTCTTTTTGGATTCAATTTGTAGTTTGTTGAAAATGTTCAATGCAATTTATATGGTTTTATGTAACATTGCCAATGATAGAACTTTATGCAATTTATGTAGTTTTATGTAACATTGCCAATGATGGAGCTTTATACTCTCAAAGAGGAGATGTAGAGTTTGCTTGGAATTAGTTATTATCTTTTGTGTTTGCTTTTATTTGCATCTTATGAAAGAAATTATGGAAATCACTTGTATTCTTTGTATGACATTACAACATTAATCTCAAGGTATTTTGAATGTTATGCATCTTATTTCAAGTACAAAAGTTCTAATTAAGAATTTTTGAGATTTAGGTTGTGATGCTTTTATTGTAAAAGTCAAACCATTTTGTGAAAGCATGAGATTTTTATCCCAAATATGAGTGTTTAATATATTGCAAGATTTGGTAGATCTCAAAATTAACAAAATGAGATTAGTGTTGAGCGTTTTTATTAGGTTGCTATATTTCTTGGAATAATTGATAATCAGTTGCAAGAGTTAAATAGTATGTTTAATGAACATATAGTAAAGTTACTATTTCTAAGTACTGCTTTGGATCCTAGAGATAAATTTAAGTTGTTTAAGAATGATGATATTTGCAAACTTGTAGAAAAGTTCTATCTTAGTGATTTCACATAGCAAGAACTAGTACATTTAAGGATAGAATTTGAATATTTTGAGCTTGACATTTCAAGTCATCTTGAATTTTGGAGATTATCTTGAACCAGTGAACTGTGTCAAGCATGATCACGACAAGGAAATCTATTATTTATCCTCTCATTGATCGACTGATCAGACTTGTGCCTTCTAATATCTACAGTAACCATAGAACATGCATTTTCAATTATAAAAAATAATAAAGACAAAACTTCAAAACAAGATAGAGGATGATTTTTTGAATGATTGCTTGAAAGTTTACATTGAAAAGAAAATTGTTGCAAAACATATACTAAATCAATGATCAATGATTTTAGCTCTATGAAAAAACATCGAGCAAAACTTAAAAATAAAAAGAGAAATTAACTTTTTGAGTCATGTGAACATAAGTTACATAACATTTACTTTTTCATTAAGGAAAATATCATTATATTTACATATTTTTATAATTGTTACTGGTAGCATATTGATAGTGGACTATCAAGATATATAGCTTGTGTGATTTAATGATAAGAAAATATTGTGGTGGGACTTCGATTTTAGGTTTTTTTATATTTTTTTATGTATTGCAAACACATTTATATTAATATGTTTATGTTGTTTATTTTGACATTTAATATCATATGCATTTTTATGGATAAAAAATTAGTATGTATAGATAGGTATTAAATGTTATTTCGGCCCTTCAAAAGAAAATACTAATTTTGTCATTAACTGTGTAGCAATATGCCTTTTAAAAATGTCAAAGGCATGTTTTTTTTTTTTTACAATCATGACAACCTTTTCAATTTCCATGCATGTACCTGTTCGTGAAGTTACTTTAGAGAATATTTATGAACTGTGGACTTACAGTTAAGTATAAGTGACTCACTGCAACAGTTATAAAGAGATACCTATATAGCATTCTCCCTTTTGACTTGCTTTGTGTAGCTCAAGCAATTAATGGCAATTAATAGTTATCCTGCTCCTTACTTATAAATTATGGAACATAGACTTTCTGAACTTTATGTTGTGATATGGTTTCATTGTTAGTGTCAAGAAGAAAAGAAATATAGAGGAAAAATAATTCTCCAACTCATTTTATTATCATTAAATAAAGTTTTTATGTAGAAAACAGAATACAATATAAGGAATTACTGCAATTAATGATGGAGAGATTTTCTCTATTATAATGATAGAGTGATTTTCTCTATAAAATAAGGAAGTTAATGTTTCTTAACATCCTCCTTCAAACTCAAGTTGGAACGGCAGAAAGCAATTAGAGTTTGGAAGCTAAAGAAAGAAAAAACTTTTATTTTGAGACCATCGGCGAAGGTTGAGAAGAAAACTCTAAAAGCAGGTAGAGATAAACCGCAACAAAGTTGAGCGGACGATGTAGAATTTCAAGGAGAGGGAAAGTTGCCTTGAATAGATAAATTGGCAAAAAGAAAAGAAAAGCATGCATAAATAGATAGAGAAAGAAAAATGTGTCATATTGAGAAAGAGAAAGGTAGTGCACCAGTAGAAAGAGAAAAGAAGAGAAACAAAGAATACTAGGCAAGAAGGAGAGAGAGTTCCAGACAAAAGAACGTACCAAACAATAATAGAAGCAGAAGCTAAAACCACTAATCTGTAGCTCTGATACCATTGTAAGAAGAAAAGAAATGGAGAGAAAAAATAATTCCCCAACTTATTTTATTATCATTACATATTGTTCTTTATATAGTAAAAGAATTACAATGCAAGGAAATATTACAATTAATGCTTATAATGACAGAGAGATTTTCTTTATCATAATTATGGAGATATTTTCTCCATTATAATAATGGAATGCTATTCTCTATAAAATAAGAAATTCAATATTCCTTAACATCGTCCCTCAAACTTAAGTTGGTAGGTAGAAACCAACTAGAGTTTGGAAATCAAAGAAAGAAAACCTTTATTTTGAAACCATCAATGAAGGTTGAGAATCCTCTATCTTGAAACCACCGGTAAAAGTTGAGAAGAAAACTCTAGAAATAGGTAGAAATAAACCATAACTAAGCTGAGTAGATAGAATTTGAGGTATGAAGGGTAGGTTGCCTTGAAGAGATAGATTGACAGATAGAGAAAGAAAAGTATGCATTGACAGATAGAAAAAGAAAAGCATATCATATCGAAAAAGAAAATGGTAGTGCACCAGCAAAAAGAGAAAAGAAGAGAGAGAGAGTGCCAAGCAAAAGGGAAAGAAAGTTTTGGACAAGAAAGCGTATCAAACAATAGTAAAAGTGGAAGCTAAGGCCATTAATCTGTGGCTTTGATACCATGTCAAGAAGAAAAGAAACGGAGAGGAAAATAATTCTATAACTCATTTTATTATCGTTACATAAAGTCATTTATATAGAAAATATAATACAATATAAGGAAATATTACAATTAATGATGGAGAGATTTTCTCTATGGAATAGGAAAGTTAATATTCCTAAATACCCTGCCTTAAACTCAAGTTGGAAAGTAAAAACCAATTGGAGTTTGGAAGCCAAATAAAGAAAACATCCAATCTTAAGATCGTTTGTAAAGGTTAAGAATCTTCTATCTTGAGACCATCGGTGAAGGTTGAGAAAGAAACTCTTAAAGTAGATAGAAAATTGGAATAAAGTCAAGCGAACGACGTGATAAGGTCATCAATGACAATTTTAGATGGACATAGAATTTAAATGAGAGAAAGTAGATTTCCTTGAAGAGGTAGATCGGCTAACAAAAAAGAAAAGCATACATTAATAGCCAAAGAAAGAAAACATGCCATGTGGAGAAAGAAAAGGGTAGTGCACTAGTAGGGATGGA
>STGP01015131.1:1567-16766 GCA_004918865.1 Caryocar brasiliense | reverse complement strand
ACGTCGAGACCTTCTACGACGGCATCCTCGCCGCCATCGTCGTGCCCGAGGGTGAGTCCGCTCCCGTCGGCGCCCCAATTGGAATCCTTGCCGAGACCGAGGAGGAGCTCGCCGAGGCCAAGGCAAAGGCTGCGGCGGCCACCTCCAAGGCCGGTGGCTCCTCCGCCGCCCCCCCGCCGCCGCCACCTTCACCTGCTGTTACTTCCACTCCTGCTCCGGCGATCCCGGAGCCGCCTCCCGCCATGGCTCCAGCGGCGGAGGGGCCGAGGAAGGCAGTGGCGACGCCATATGCCAAGACGTTGGCGAAAAAGCATAAGGTGGATGTTGATAAGGTGGTTGGAACGGGGCCTTATGGTAGGATCACGCCTGCTGACGTGGAGGCGGCAGCCGGGATTGCGCCTTCTGCGAAACCTGCTCCGGCCGTGGCTGCTGCTGCCGCTGCTCCTGCTCCGGCTCCGGCGAAAGCTTCTGCACCAGGGGCCCTTTCTGCTTCGGCTCCTCCTCCGTTGCCGGGATCTACGGTTGTGCCATTCACCACAATGCAATCAGCCGTGTCAAGGAACATGGTGGATAGCCTTTCGGTGCCCACTTTTCGAGTTGGGTATCCGGTGACAACCAATGCTCTTGATGCGCTTTATGAGATGGTACATTGTTTGAATTCTTCGATTTAATTAGCTTTTTGTGTCTGGAATGTGGATTTGAGTTTATGGTTGTTCTTGAGGATTTCAGTAATCCACTAATTGTTGATGCAATCCAGGATATAAAAGTCTGTGCGAAATGCAAGCTTAATTAGCTTTTTCTTATGGGCATCAGGTGAAACCGAAGGGTGTAACAATGACGGCCTTGTTGGCAAAGGCTGCCGCAATGGCTCTTGTTCAGCATCCAGTTGTGAATGCCAGCTGTAAGGATGGCAAAAGTTTTACTTATAACAGCAATATTAACATTGCGGTGGCAGTGGCTATCAATGGTGGGTTGATAACTCCTGTTCTTCAGGATGCAGACAAGGTATTGTTGTGATACCAGCTATTTGCGAATTGTTTCAATCATGGATGTTTCATTCACGATCATTTCTGCCTCATAACATGTCTAAAGTTGTTAACGTGTTTTGCTTCTGTAGTTGGATTTGTATCTATTATCTCAAAAGTGGAAAGAGTTGGTGGAGAAAGCACGGGCAAAGCAACTTCAGCCTTATGAGTACAATTCAGGTTTTTTCCATATGAGCTCTTCATTGTCACTCTTTGCTCTTCCAGGTGTTCATTTTTTATGTTAAAAGTCTTTTAGGAGTAAAAATTTAAAAGATCATGCTTGTATTGTATGCAGGGACTTTCACTCTATCCAATTTGGGTATGTTTGGAGTTGACAGATTTGATGCTATTCTTCCTCCAGGCCAGGTGGGTTATTATGTATATAATTTTAATCTTTATTTGTTGATGGAAGCTCCTTATACTTCTTTATCCATTTGCTAAATCTTTGAAATGCTGTTTAGGGGGCTATCATGGCTGTTGGGGCATCAAAACCAACTGTTGTGGCCGATGCTGATGGATTCTTCAGTGTGAAAAGCAAAATGCTGGTTAGCTCTATTTCCAATCTTCTATCTAATTAACTCCTTATGATGAGAAAGGATTCCCACAAAATTATAGATCATGATAGAGCAAAAGGTTTAATTTTCTTTAGGAACTAAAATTCTTGGTTTTAAAGTTATAGCTGTATCTGTACATTTACTTCCTGTCATTCTGGTAACAAGATGACCAAAACTGTCATCTGTGGTAAAATCAAATATCTACAATTGAGCATTCTCCTAAGTGTCCTCTGTTACCAGAGGAGCATTACTAGCCACTCGTATAAGATTGCAGGGGAAACTTTTAGACCTGGTAGAAGTTTTTGCTGTCAAACATTGAAATTTGACCCTCTGAGTTTTTATTCATTTTGCCTTATTTTCTTTGCCTTGAAGAACTTCCCAAGCTCACGTCTTTTACCTTATTGGTTATTACAAAGGAATTACTATAAATGCATAACATCTAGGCCTCAAAAACATTCTGCTGCTGCTCAGCTAGAATTTTTTATTCTGTAATGTAAGAATGACTATCCTATCATAGTTTACTCATAGATGACACGAGTTTTTGATTTCTTGCAAGCTTAATAATTATTCATTTTCTTCAGCTAAATGGGAAAAGTATACCATCATAATCTGATGATATTCAATCCTCATTTCCTTCAGTTATTTTCACCAGCTGAGAGGTTGCTTCTATGCGCATGATTTTTTGCTTACTTTTTAAAACATTGTAATTGGAGCCTTCCACAGTTTGGATTTATTGTTTCCTTTATAGAAATACCTTGCCGGGAGAACTATATTCAGTAAAATGCAGACTTGAAAGTTCAAGCAAAGTATTTAAAGAGTTGCAAGATATTGTGCCTGTTGCATGATGAAAATGAGTTTGCACGCATGTGGACAACCGTTCATTGCACCTGATTCTTCAGATAATCTTAAAGAGGCTTTAAGGAAATAAAGCTTGTGCCTGAATCTCAACTACTTTAGTAGCATTTAGGAGAAAACATAAGCTGATGTGTGAAGTTGCACTAATTATCTTATGGCCCTTTCCTCCAGTGGTTAAAGCGGGAAATAATCTCTTGGTGCTGATTAGAATGTACTTGCCCCTAAATACTGTTTGCATGTTTTTATTTTGCTGTTTTTACTGTTGGTCATGAATGAAAAGAAGCCCTTTAGCTGGTATCATGAAAAGCTGAAGTTTCTAGTTGGAAAAGGAATTTACGCCAACCTTAACTGAATTGGTTATTGGTTCTGTTCAGGTGAATGTAACAGCTGATCACCGAATCATTTATGGTGCTGACTTGGCGGCTTTCCTTCAGACCTTTGCAAAGATTGTTGAGAACCCAGAGAGTCTGACATTGTAGAGGAAGTTTTTGGTTTTATGGCATGAATGCAGTTGACTTTGATCCTCAATTCTTTAGTTGTCCATGTCATTTAAGGGAGCACCTCATCGAGGAACTATTTTTTAGTCTTCTTGAGAATATTGCACTTTTGTTGTATTCCTTTTTTTTTAATTTTGTAAGGGTTTCAGTCCCATAAAAGGTAACGTTTTGAGTATAATTTTGTTTGAGTTTTTAACTTTGAAAGCCGGAAATAATAATTTACTGTTAAGTTTTTGACAGAACCTCTCCATCTCTTCGCCAAAAAGTGCACATCTACTTCTCGTGTTGATCTTGAGGTTTAGATTCATAAAATGTCAGATGCATCTCAACTATGATGACAGTGCTATATATCCTTCTTCACATCAACACGCGTCTTTAGAGCTTTATTATTGCATTTGCAACATGGACACATCTTCTCCCCACCATTGTTCGCAAATGCAAATGTTACGAACTCATCTGTGCCCCTTTCATACTATGTAAGCTTCCCTCACGAGCACCCATCCAATCCAAGAAACAAATGCAGAAACAAGGTTATGCTAAATGCATTGTACCTCAAATTGAATGAACAAATGATTGCAATCGAAAGCAGCAAATCTGTCATTTTAAGGTCTCCTTTCCATGAATAAATAAGAGTCTCTCCGTGACCAAAACTTCTTTCCAAGAAAACATCAATTGGAAAGGAAAACCTTGTAAATACTTGAGTAATACAAAAACAGATTAGAGGTAATCCTTTTACCTTAAGTACCATGTATATGGCTGTAATGATTGGTTCATTAGCAGGAGAACTCAATGAAGTCATCCTAAATTGGTGGCATTATTAATCATTGTTGAGCATTCACCATAGTCCAATAAGAACAACATTTCAATACTAATGCAAAATAAAAATATATATATGTCTAATTGCTTATTTTCATTCAAAAAAAATCTTACACTTTTTTCTTAAACCAAACACATAAAATAAAAGATAGACAGAGAATATGCTGATACAGACAGAGTATATATTTTATTATCTCTAATACTATTCATGTTCAAAGTATAAATCACTATTACTAAATACTAATTGTCTTTCTTCTCCTTCTCTTTTCTCTCCAATTCAATTGGTAAACACAACGTAAATAATTTCATGATGATTACTGTTGATTTTGTTTATTAAGTTGGATGGTATGATGATTATTGATCAAATGTGCACTTTCAAAACTGAGGTTGCCCGAGTTCTCAGCAGAAGGGGTTGTTTTATTTAAAAAAGAAAATGTTGTTCACTTGCTCAGCAAATTAACCGTCTGGGGAAATAAATTTATTTACAACTCCTGCAATCTACCTGCAGTACTCTAATATAATTAGAACAGTGACTGTCACAAATTGTTGCTCGAAGTAATGGAGCTCCAACGATTTCTTGGGAAATTACAAGAAGCACTACGCAACTTCCATTCAAATACGAGGAATCTGTGCACTTCGACCATTCCCACGTCCAGTGAAAAATTACCAGTCCAAGCTAATGTTCCTGGAAATGTAAAGCTGGTCAATGTACTCTATAACTGGACGTGAGGCATTGATATACCTCCTCATTTTCTTCTCTGCCGACTGATCTGCAACAAGATTGACAAATGATTTCAGAGGTCACAATTCAGATTTCCCATTTGTTGTGACACATAATCAAAGGCAAGTGTGATCGAGTTCTCTTATTGTGAGTGACAAAATGAGTTCAAACTTGCAACTGAGATTGTATTCAATCTATCTGTTCGATATCCATAAGGCCAAACGAAAATAAGATCAAAATCTTCGCCTATGTATTTACATTTCACGAAACAACTTGATGCTTCTTAACCTTACAGTATTATTCTTCATGTGCTAGCTAATTCATGTCAGTTCAGACAATTCCAGGACAAAGTTGCACGCTGAAAGGCCAAAAATGACTTTGAAATCTTTTCCTTGATGCAGTTCTCTTTACAAATTGCAACAAAGAAGAAGTACATCAATACAAATGTTGAATTAGAGTACCAGTCTCCTCTTTTACTCTTTCCCCATATTAGACAATGACTGGACATGCATTAAGTAAAACATTCTGATGACAGCTTATTTTTATCTCTATTCCATGAAAATTCAATGTTGAAGAAATGACCACCATTGAGCCAAACGGAAACTGAAACAACCACATTCACAGTGTGCTTCAATCTCCATCTGATTAATTAAATCATGCCAACAGAATTGCAACTTTCAAACTTGATAGTCACAGAGTGCTCTTCTAACTCCTTTTAAAGGATCTGATCCGATATAAGCCAAGTGCAATTTGTGTAAAAAAAGTATGACTCAAACTCACTACTCACTAGTTTCATTGAGATTCAAGAGAAGTTGGTCCCTCGTTGGAAGAGTATACATTCCGGCATAAACAGCTGTCCTGACCGCCCATGTGTGGTATGGAGCACAAACTTGTGAATAAGCTGTCGTAGCTGCATCCTTTAGGGAGTAATCACTGGAATTACCCAATTTAAGTGTAAGATTGCACAGCCAGAAAAGCATGATAACGTTCGAACTCATGAACATGATTTCAGCCGATACAGGTGCCAATGCAAATCAATTAATCTGACATAAAATATGAACATGTTGCAATGGACAATGAACTTATATGGAGCAAGGTTATTTCATTCTGGAAAAGCAAATAAAATAGATACCTAATGGAAAGACCAACAAATATGGTAAAACAAACGTCGCATGAGTTTTAACCAGATTAATCCATATGCGCCATTATGGCTTCAACATACATTCTGGTAGCAAATATAAAAATGACAGTCTTTATTTGAACGATGCATCATCCACGAGAACATTTGCTGTTGGATCATTGCATAATTAAACCCAAAAAAAACTGGTACGGATCCCTTAAATTAAGCGGGGTAAATGATGCAATTGAGGATCGAGAAACACATACTTTATGGATAGAAATTGTTCAAATAAAGCCCTGATGAGGTCAAGGCCCTGCCTGACACGACGCAGATTGCGCGAATGACTGCCTGGCGTCCTCACAGTCCCATTTGCAACATCCAGATCAAGCACATTTTCTAAGTTGTTAAAACTCTTTGATGCTTCCACAAGATCCTGCACCTGAATTCACCCGATTACAAAATTCATCGTGCGCATTACAATTATATCAATTTTATACATGTTATACAAATCATATTTATCGTATACCCGTCTATTGTAAAAGGCCTTGCAAAACCAAGAAGTCATTGAAATGAAAGAAAAGGAAGGAAAAGTTATAGAAAAGAGAGGGAAAGGGAAGAAAAGTGGACCTTGGCGACGTACTCGGACTCGGCGAATTTGAAAGCGAGGCCGAGGCAGCTGAAGAGAACAGAGACCAGAGCGCAGGCGCGGCAGAACGTATCCAATCGGAGATCACACGATTGGCTCTTGGAATTCATCAGCAACTTACTCGCCAGCTCCTCAAACGCCTCCGCCACCGACGACAGTGGCGTTTCCAAAGCTTTCCCTCCCCCACCAATGCATAAACGTTGATGCTGTTGACGGGATGGCGTTCCTTGGAGGGATTGGTTCGTGCCATGGAAGTATTTCCTCATCGTTTCCATTTTGAAAAGAAAAGCGAATTAGAGTCAAATAATAAAGATTGCGTGTGATCTTGTTTCGGGTTCTTTTTCACATTTAAATCCTTAAAAAATTTTTGGGTTTACTTTTCAACTAGAAAGGGATAGGGATGGAATTAAAAAGCATGCATTTTATGAGGCTTACGAATGGCTTGGAATGCGAAGGTTCGCCAGAGGAAGGAAAAGAGGGATCATCACAGGAATACAGAAAGGGACAGACACATTTTTAGGTTGTTTAATAACAGAAACTTGAAACGTCAGTAACATCAAGAATGTCTGGTCCTGGCGCGTTTTTATACCCGCTTTTCAAATTTTACGAAGGTCGGTTCTTTTCAAGGGCTTGGGCCTGGAATTCATCAACTGGAGAATAATTATTGTAGATTGTAAATTATATTTAGATGAAGGGTTGGATTTTTCTATTTATTGGTTTGGGAGACAAGCTAATGTAGTGATTTTAAGTCTCTTATTTTAGAACTATTTTAAAACATGCTTTTTAATTTTGTTATTTATTTATTATTTGTATTTTTTTGAATAATTAATATAATTAAATTTTTATTTTAAAAAAAAAATTGTTGCACATAATTATACTCAAAATTTTCAGGAGAAAAATATGGCAAGCTGATTTATATACATACTATTGGACAATTTAGTACATGGGCTTCCCAATTCTTACTCAACAAAAGAAGGCCTGAAGAGTACTAGAATTAATTATTAACTAAACTGAACTAAACTAAACCTTGTTCGCTGTAAGCTCAACTCCTCCATCTTCTCCAGCAGAGTCACTGCTGCTGCTGGCTTCTTTACTATGTACCTGAATGGGCTTAAAAGTGTACATCTTTGCACAAAACAAGTAGTAAACGAGATTAACCACTTGCAACAGCGTGATCAGCCAATAGAAGTACTCCAATTTCCCTTTGTTCAAATTGCCATCAGGAAGCCAATTTGATCCGTCGGGCCCTGCACTGAACTTGTGCACCAACGTAACCAGAAGCGTGCTCACGTAGTTCCCAACCGAAATGGCAGTCCAAAACAATGCCATGGCAGTGCTCCTCATGCTTTCCGGTGCCTGATCATAAAAGAACTCCAAGTGCCCGATTGACATAAACGCCTCGGCTATCCCATGAAGGCAATACTGTGGCACGAGCCAGAACACCGAGATCGGAATCGTGTACTGAGGATGATCGGTCAGACCATGAACCAAAGCTGCACGCTTTCGCTTGATTTCGACGAATCCGGCAACGAGAGTTGCTAGAACCGATATGACGAAGCCAATTCCCATCCGATGCAAGAACGTTATGCCGCGTTCGAGGCCGGTGAACCTCCGAACGAAAGGGACGAAAAGGCGGTCGTATAAGGCGATCGTTGTAAGCATGGACGTGATTGTGAAGACGGACATGGAACCGGCCGGGATTTGGAAGGATTTGGTTATGTGTCGGTTCATGGTCTTGGCTTGTTGGAGCGAAAATGTGTTCTGCTGGGCGTACGCTGTGATGAGGAGAATGCCTGCTGCCCAAATAGGTCCCATCCTGATGACAGATTTTAGTTCTTCTACTCTGTGGACTGTGCTCAGTCTCCATAGGTTGAGTGCTTGTTGCTGCCCTGGTTTAACATTGTCGTCCTCGGTCACGATTGCAGCCTTGTCAAGAAACCTGGCATGCGGTCATAACATGTTTACAATCTTTTTCACAATATACTTTAATTATTTTTTAACGACTATAAATTTAAAATCATAAAGATAAATATAAGATTTAATTAGAAAACGATAAAATATATAATCAGATAAAAAAACATATATTTCTTAGCAAAAATAATAATTAATAGGTAAATAAACGAGATTTTAAGTTTTAACATTTTTATAATCGTCTCAAAATTCTTTCATTAAAATTATGATGAATAAACTGTATAAAGTGACAATAAATCATTTTCTTGACCTACCAATATAATAAAATTTTGATAAAGAGTACCCACTAATTCCTCTCAAATTATTGATCTAAAGAGAATGATTGGGTCTAAATCAAACAACAAATAGATCGCCCCATTTGTATGCGTCACGCCATCACCTATATAATTGCTAGCAACGGGCACATTGTGCTTAATTTAGATTCGCATTAGCATTTTCTTAACTGATAATTTTATATTTGGTTCGAGAAGCACGTAACGTAGATCAGCCTACCATGTATAAAACGATAAAAAACGCATCCCCACTACTGTGTCCGAGAGGGGATTGGGATTGACAATTACAAGACACTAGACTCCGGATAAGCTTTTTGTTGTTTAGCTCACTAAATACATTGATGGAATAGAAACAAAAATTGATAGCTAATCGTCGTTTGAGGTTTGGAATTACTTTCTGTTGGGTTCGTGGACAAGGAGAAATGACCAAAAGTCTTTCGTGTACAATTTTTGTTTCATTACTTGACTTTTTCTCAACAATTGGGGGACCCACACTTGAAAGAGATTTGATTTTTCAACAAAAAATTAAAATTTATTTTTAATTAAATTAATAGTTAAAAATAAATTTAAAAGTCTATTAGTTTAAAATGGGTGATTGAAAATAATTTTTTAATTAAAATAAAAGAGTCTGAGTAGCTATTTTCATGAAATTTTTTTGAGTTGCAAAAAAATAATCACACAAAAAAAGTGTAAGGGTAGAAAAAGATAAAAAAAGAAAAAAATTCTTTCAAATAATCTTTTACAAAATCGCATTCACAACAATTACTAATTTAAACTATGAATAAAAAAATTATTCTAATGATTATTTTTATAATTTATCAGAAATAATAAAAATTTTATTTCTAAACTTCATTTAGTTTTAAATTTTTAAATTAAGTAATTTTATTAAAATATAAAAAAATGATTATAATAAGATCCAACTAATAAATTAATAGTTTTTGTAATTTTTTTTTACCAGTAACATGCAAACAAAACTTGCATTTTGTGAAGCAAATACCAACCGTATAATTGCACCAAAAGAGATGATGATAAGAGTGGCGATGGCCAAAACGGGAATCTCCAGCTACTCTTATCCCATCGGTCACGAGGTGAAAAGGCCACCGCATGTTAGGCTTGCGGTCTTGATGTGTCCCCATACAGCTAGCAATTATAGGAACGGACACTTGTCTGTTTTGCATGCTTAGAAATAGTATACAATTTGATTTTTCTTCTTTGGTTAAAATTTTTTAACAAGTTAAATTCGTATCATAATATTATTAACTGGATAATTGAATCTTAATTTAAAAATTATATTTTTTTAATTAATTGAATCAACTTTATGAATTTAAAATATATTTTATTATTATTAATATATGATTAACGAAATAATTTAAATATAAATTGTTAAGTCGGCTTCATAGAAAGGGAGAGATAACTCACTTCATGTGTTCGGTGTGAAGAAGCTTGCCCCCGAGTGAAAAGGGTGCATCAATCTCATCATTCTGGTACAGAAGCTTGGGGTCCGAAACCATGGGCACTCTCCTCTTCTTAAATGCAGCCACCGCCACTTGTACCAGCCGGGTAAACGGGCTTCCAGCCGGATCCAAGTTCCTATACAGTGGGTACGCGACGACAAACGTAATAATTGAGAGGAACATGGCAAAGGTTGGAATTCCTAGGCCCCAGCCCCATCCAATGTTGTCCTGAATATAGACAAGCACCGTCACGGCCACCAGTATGGAGGCCCCCATCACAAAATAGTACCAGTTGAAGTATTTCCATGTCTTGGCCGACTGCTTAGGATCCGTCTGGTCGAACTGGTCCGCCCCGAACGCCACGACACAGGGTCGGATCCCGCCCGAGCCGATGGCCCCCAGCAGGAGCGATGCGTACAAGATTGCTAGCTGTCCGGCGTCCGCTTCTTGGCACAGTTGCTCCCCCAGTTTGCAGGGGGGTGGCCTTAGGTTGGGAAGGATTGCCGAGAGTGTCAGGCTTGTCATGCCCTGAAATTAATTTACACCAATTTAATAAAACCAGAAATAAAAAACGAAAAATATTAAGTAAAAATGTCATACATATGTGTGTGTATACATATATAAAGTTATTGAAAAGCCCACAACTTTTGAAGCTTGATTATTACTTTTGGTATAAAGTTTGACAAGTCCACTTATTTTTTGTGTGTAGCATGGATTACACGTCTTCTCTTGTGCATGGTATTCGTAGATATAAGGGTTGAAAAATGTTTCATTTTCCTTTCTCGACTTTAATTTTATATTCTAATTCAGATTTTTTTGGAGAGAGAGATAGAGGAAGTTTACTATTTGATAAATTATAGAAGCAACTGTTATAGTCCAGAACCGGCCGGCATATGCATCGGCCATGAAGGCACCGAGCAGAGGTGTCAGGCTTGCAGTGCCGGAGAAGTTGGTGAGTGTGTTGGCTGCTTTGGTTAATGGCATATGCATCTGTGTAGTCAAGTAGCTAATCATGTTCGTGTTGAATCCCACCACCGCAAGCTTCTCACATATCTCATTTGCTGAACCAAAAAAAGAAAGAAAAACCCGAAAACAAAATCAAAAGTTCGGTATCACAGAAAATACCATGAACATCTTATGCTATTCCATGATATAACATTTAATGTAAAAGGCTTTTACCAAATATGAAGGGCATTGTAATCAATCCACCCTTCTGCCTTTTTCCTTGGCAGCCCTCTTTCTCTGATTCCATCTTTTCCATCTTCTTTCTCACTACTTTGCTGTTTTATTGCTCCTCCTCCCCAAGAACCTATTTATAGGCCTATGATGAATATGGTGTTTTAAGGGCTCTTTTGTTTTTTATCACCTATGTTATTTAAAAGATATGTTAAGCTTAATTAATAAAATTATATTATATTAAATTTTAAATATAAAAATTAATATAATTTTTTTATTCATAAAATTAAAAAAAATACTCCACAGATACATCTTGTCATTTTCTGCTGCATGTTCAGCTGCAAAAGGATTAGAATAATATTTTACAGACCAATTAGGCAATTACCTTTTTACAAGAGAATTAAAAGGCCTGCAAAATTGATTTGGGGACAGGGATGGATAATGAAATTTTGGATTTTTAGCTTTTCGGTGCTTTGTGCTAATGTGTGTGATCCAGCTTTCATGATGGCTGACTAGGTGGGTTGAACTGAACTGAATTGGATTTTTCTTCATAAACAATACACACAAATGATTGAAACCTGGAAATAATGATCATTATATATTTTAGCCCAGAAGAGTTAATGATGGATATTCCAAAAAAGTTTAATAATAAAATATATTTATAAAATTCATCTAACAATATAAATTTTATAAATAAAGTGATTTCATTAATATTATATTAAAATATTTATTATTAAATAATTAAATTTTTAAGATAAAGAATTATATTAATAATTAAACAAAAATTAAAAATATATTTTATCATCAGCCGCCAACATTTTCACTATCGAAGGTGGAATTATTTTTGAAGATAGAAATTCTTTTTACACTCCCCAAACCAATTCAGCAGTAGAAGCTTCCTTACTTTTTAAAATGAGTTTTACCTGCAGTAGAAACTGTTAAGTTAAGCCAATAGAAAATTACATAATTAGATTACCAAATTAATTGATGTGTTAACCTTTGAACCCATGCTTCTAAATTCTTTGATTATGTTAATTAATTCAAAATCAGATCAGCAGAATTGTAAAGGAAAATCCTTTTTTGTTGTTGATTCGACTAACAGGTATGTGTATACGTGAATATATTCTTAGGTAATCGCAAAAGTTACATTAATGTAACAGTAATTTAGTTCAATTCTAGTTCTAATTCATTAATTCAAAACTTTGTTAAAAAATTACTTTAATTTTTTTTTAACTTTTAAGAATATATTTATTATATTTAAGAAAATTATTAATCACACAATTTTTAATTTATATATTAAATTTAAACTTTCACTTAAAAATAAAAATAAAAAAACCAATATGTTCCACTAATCAATTACAATAATTAATTAGATTATAAAGAGAAGAAAATTTTGTTTATCAAATGGAAAGGAAAATTACAGTTGGTTTGTATTCTGAAGCAAGACATATAGAAATATAATTTCGTTTGTTAGATGTAAACGTTTATTTATTCTTATTTCTCGATCAGGTTTTGGATACTAAAATTAATTTTTTTTTAGTTCGATAAAAAATAAGTGATGATAAAAAAAAAAATTAGACCTCCATTGAGTACCTATAACCTGCAATAATAGAAAATCAATTAAAGAATGAATGTGGCTCTCAAAAAAGACTCCTACACCTAATTTAGTAATATGGAAAGATATTATTCTTATTTTAGCAAAAAAAAGCGTGTACTCTTTTACACATGTTTAAGAATCATCTCATTATATCTCTATTACTGATGAAAGATAATAAAAAATTGTATAACGTTTGGATACTTTAAAAGTCATGTAACTATCGTAAATGATCAATAATCATATAACTGTTATGGATAATCAAAAGTCTTTTAACTATCATCGATATTTAAGAGTTATGGGTATGAACATTTTACTTATCAAATGTCCCTCACTTTCATGCTGTATTTGTAATGCTTGGATGTATTATTTTGGAATTTATTTGTTAGTTTGGAGCTATTGGTACTTACTTAGAATTGGACTTAGAAATTTATACATTATAAGGTGCTGGCTTAGAACTAGACTTAAAAATTTATATATTTGTAAATTGCCAACTTGAAACCGGGCTTATAATTTTTTGTCTTAAGTTAGATCCAATTAATGCCAACCTAGATATGAGCTACTATTCAAAAGTATTGAATTGAAGTATATATGCTGACATTGGTACCTAGACTCGCCTAAACCTATTTAGCGCTGACTTGAGTCAGGATTAAAAATTCTATATTTAAGTCAGTCTGCACTCAATTAATACCAACTTATGGTTGGACTTAAGAATTTTAATCTAGACCAATCTAAATTCAGTTAGTACCGACCCGTAAACTTAAAAATTTTTTATTTGATTCACATAAATAATGGACATCTTCCTTGAAAATATGCAAATTTTTGATAAACTTGTCCGAAAATATATAATAAGCCTAGGTAATTCGTTTAGGCTAAATTGTTAAGCAAAAAAATATGTCCATGCTTTGTTGATCATAAAGATAAGTCCATCAAGTGAAGTAACAAGTCTAACTTATTTCACATTACAAGAATTTGGGCATTTTTATCTTCTTGGAGCAATAACATCATCTCAACCCAACTTTAGCGAAGAGCTCCAGCTCCATAGCTAATTTAAAAACCTTAAGTCGAACTCCAACAAGCGTTAATCAATTTCATACATAATCGTATATCTGATTTGAGGCAGGAGATATCTTCTCTCAAAAAGAGTATTGCATAAGTTAAAGCAGCCAAAAGAAAGCAATGATGTGAATAACGAAACATTTACGAGAATCCAATGGTTTGATAATGTTGATATCCATTTGAAGATGAATCCCAAATCCAACGGCTTGACATTTCAGATTCAATTATCAAATAAAAATTATCTCATACATCCAATAATCAAATAGGGACAGTAAATTTCGAAATATAGAGTGATCAAAATCTTTTTCTATGTTTTTCTCGGTTCCTGAAAATCATAGATTAAATTTCTAACAAATCTAAAAAAAATTTTAGTTTTATATCTTCAAAATATAGCTGATAAGGTTTTCATGAAAAGAAATTTAAACTTTGCAATGTGAAAAGTTATGTCCCACCAACTGCTGACAATCAAAAGTATCAAACAATTTTATTGAACTCTCCACCTTGTCTATCTTAGAATTCAACAGAACCATATCCACTAACTGTAGCTTAAGGGTGCCGTTGATGACCACAAATTAAAGAAGTGTCATTTGTAAGAAAGTCTTCATTCTCAATTTACATGGACATCACACTCTCCCTCATGAAATTTTGAAGAAGTATGTAATGGATAAAATTAGAGCAACCAAAGGTATAGGAAGCACCGAAAATAAATCTACAACCACCCAACAAGAAGCATACAACTCATCTATGTCTACAATAATAGAGCGTACAATCAATATTTTGCATAAAGCTATCGAAAAAGTGATAAGAGTTGCATTAAAGGAATAAATAAATTTCCTTAAAAAAGAGATATTGGTGAATGGCCAATTTAATGCACAAATAGAACAAACCAATAAAATTATTTTTGGAAGGCTTGTTAATTACATGTCCAAGTTGAATACTGGTATTTTTAAAAGGTAGTCTTTTAGTCATTATATAAATTTTTTTCATTTTTCGATAGTGTCAATTTAATGACACAAAAATTAAACTTCCACTAAGTATATATAACCTGTAGTAATTGAAAATCAATAGAGAGACAGAGGTTGTTCTAAACCAACAAATAAATCTCTAAAATAATTCTTCTAAACGTTAAGTACTACTTGAAAGTGAAGGATATTTAATAAGTAAAATATTTACACCCATAACTCTTAAACATCCACGATAGTTAAAAGAACTTGGATTATCTACGACAGTTACATGACCTTTAAAGTATTTATATATTTAATTATTTTTCATTAGCAATAGAAACATAATAAGATGATTTTTAAATATATAAAAAGGTACACCTCTTTATTGTTAAAATAGGAATACAATCTTTCAATATTACTAATTTAGGCATTAAAATTTCTTTCGACAACCATATTTTTTTAATTTTTTATTATTGCAAGTTATAGATACTTAAT
>STGP01015126.1:0-12225 GCA_004918865.1 Caryocar brasiliense | reverse complement strand
GAAAAAAAATGAAGTACAAAATAACAAAATAGTAAAGCCCGATCCTTGCAAAGCCCAATAAACAGTACTCTGCCACATTAATGTTAATTGTGTTTTAACCAATTAACTCTAAGAAAAACTTCTAATGAATTCTTTGGTATCCGCATCAATATGTTAAAGAAGTAACATAATAATCAGTTAGAGTAGGTAAAAACATCACTAAAAAAGTATCCACACCTGCGGAATTTCCTCCGTGCCGTTGTACCTAGCTACAAGCTGTGATGCAGGATCTACATCATCCTCTTCAAACATATTAAAAATATTCTTTGGCCTTTTCTCAACTTTTACATTCTCTTCAGTATTATTCCTTTTGTAACGCACAAGAAATAACCTTGGTACATCAGCCAGATCTCTCCTTGGACCACATGTATCATAACTGGTTTCTGAATGAAGGTAGAAGGAACAATATTTCTGGATAGAATTCAACAATTTTAGTGACTTTGAACCAAAGAATAATGAAGATGATTTGTTTCTGAAAATTTATCAATAGCCTCAATTTAAAAAAAAAAGCAATAGCAAATAGGACTGCCAGCTCCCAAATATAAGTAGAAATTCATCCTTGCATGTAGATTTGTCCTCAAAAAACACAAATCTGTCTAAGATAGAACTGAGAAATTATAGTCCATGGTATTCAAACTTAAACAAGAGGACTTCCAAGGAGTTAAAACCTAATGACTTTTAAGCAGGAAATTTGAACCTGTCTTTCAATTTTCTCTCTTAAGCTAAAATCAAATTGGCATAGTACAAAATATCATTGACCACTTAAGGCTACCACCTAGTGAACACACGCCAGATATCCTCATTTAGTTCTTGAAAAATTCAGTAAACAAATTGTATAAAGTCATGGTATTGTTTGTGGGACACTATCCTACTCATCCACTAGCTCAACAAATTTATAATCACCAGCATATTTGCAGGAGACGGAATTACAGAACTCACTTGTTGGACTTCACCATCAAGCCAAGCAAATGTCAACCGCTTGTCCTTCAGTGCAGTCATTGAAAATGAGTATTGATCTTCATCAGCTGTGCCTAACTTGTTATCATTCGATAATAGTTCTTGTACCCTGCGCACAGTCTTTAATTTATGTTTCACTCCATTTTTTTACATTGCAAAGATTTTGGCAACAAATCAAACCAACCAGTTCGGGCTATTTGTGACTAGACACCATAAAACGAGAATTCAAATATTGGAGGTCTATGTCAAGCACATTTAATCACTATTTCTTCAAAATGAGTGTTTGATTTTTATTTTTTTCCTCCCACTGCAACTATAAAGATAGCATAAACTTAACTTCATTCCTATTATTTACATATATGCCTGTCAGCATATATAAGCTTTTATATATTTCAGTTGGTGGAAAAGAAGCAAGTATAAGTCTTAGAACCAATTCTGAGAGTTATTTTAAATAACCTACTTAGGAACCTGCAAATGAAAAATCATTTCAGTGTTAGAAATGAGCACACTGGCAATTATCTCTTTTAATCATGTCAAATTCCTCCGTTCACCTGATCAAACCTCAAATCAAACTTTTGGACAACTCCACTAAGCATCAAGAACATCTTGACCCATAAAGAAAATAGCACAGGGAAAAGCACTTACTTCACGCATTTTGTTGAGTGCTGGGCTTTGCCTTCCAGCTAAAATAACACAATACCACGATGTGGTGTCATTTCCAGCACGGGAATGGCCTCGAGCATCACAACCAAGCTCCATTGATGTCAAACTTCTTAATTGAGGAAGCACTGTAATGCAGCATCAAAACCAGTCAAAAGCTTTATTTCTGATGGCATGCAATAATAATGCCATGCAAAATACAACACGCATTTGTTTCAATGAGGAAATAATAAGTACTCGGCCATCAAACTTAGACCGGTATATCAATGCCCTTGCTCTACTTGGGTCACATACTGTAACCCATGCATTAATTTGTACTGTTATTCTCTTTGTTACCAAATCATCCACATTAACAACCCTACAACTACTATGCCTCTTGGTAAGCCCCTCATTATTAAGCCTACCATCAGCAATATAGAATGATCTTTATCAGCTGCACGTAACTCTCACATAATATTTCTTCTCATCAGTTTGGTCAGATTAGTATTACACAAAACTCACTTCAAAACTATCATTTTAACAATACATCTCTTATTTTAGCAAACTCTCTATAAGTATAAACAAGCCAAACTACTAAATATTATGGTCATTGATAGTCACACCACCCTCCTAACATAATTGCAAACCCAATTCCAAAAGACTTGCTTTTTTCTGAGTTGTAGAGCTTTGCTTTGCTACAGGCCATTGCCTATCTTGTGTACAATTTCCTTATAAATATATTCATCTGTTGATTGACCCAAAAAAAGTCATAAAAATCTTGATGAGACTACAATGAAGCCTGTGATCATACAAGTTTTTTAATAAGTTAACCCCCTGTAATTCTAAGCTATGAAGTAAACACTTGAAACAAAAGCATGCATATAGAACACAGAAATGGTTTCTAATTAAAAAAGATGGTAACCAGATTGAGCTATGGCTTATGACAACTTATTGTTGAAACACAATCATCCAGCCACAAAAGACTACTGATTACAATCTTTTTTTTTTTTTTTTTGAAAAAGTACCTTGTTGTTTATTTTTTTCAATGACATCCAATAACCATGAATTGTTGAAAGATCCTGCAACACAAAAAGCAGCCCTAAGCTAGCTGCAAAAAGCACAGAAGTCATACTGCAAAATTTATGGGCACCACTAAAATTTAAGCGAAGATATACCATGGAAAACAACAGGTTTTACCCCTGGATCCTTCACAAATACAATAGCAGGGGCAGATTCAACTTCAAACCTGTTATCAATCACTTAAATTATGTAAGTGTATGTTATAATAAAAAGAGATGCCATCGATTTTTGTTTCTTCTGGAAAGTACCATAGTGCTTCTCCAGTTTTAGCAATCAAAGATGCATGGGCAGCAATAAAATTGGCAAAATTACGGGCTCCTTTAAAGAACATAAATGAAACACACTATAGAAAAGAAGGCATGGACATCCACATACGAATTCCACCAAAAGGAGAAATCCTCTTCTCTCCATAGAACAAATGCAAAAGAAGCATAAGCCCAATAATTTCTGGCTGTTTGGCGCACAAATGGTGTTGCACGCTCCCCTGTTTTTGAGAAGAAAATGACTTTCACCTGTAAGTCAGAAGCGTGAAAATATCAATTACAATGCAAGGATATTGCTGTAGACCATGTTCACATCATAGAAAAGTTATCAAATCCCTAAGTGTGTAAAGTGACCCCCAAGATACATCATTGATTTCAGATTTCTCCTTTTTTTCCATTTTCCAAGGAACAATAAGATGGTGGGGCCAGCTTAAATCCTTAACATGCCGCATTATCGTTAGCTAGCCTCGTACAATAAGAGTCAATTCGGATGTAGAAACCCTTGTTAAAAACAGTGAAGTACACATATACCTCTATAACATTCAACAAATTGATTACAAACATCAAGTGTCCAATAAATGCAACAAAAAAAAAAAAAACAGGTACAGATGCACATGCAGCTATAGTCCCACGGATTTTAATAGGTGCACAACAAATCAGCTATATGGTGCACAAAAGAAGGATATTGATTTGGTGATGTAACAAGAGACAAATTCCTCAATCAAACAAGTAAGAAAATGACATCTTAAAGCTCTTCCTATCTTATAGAGACTCAACAAACAGCGGAAATTGCAAAGTAAGCTAACTACTCAGCATCTGCCAACTCGAATATCAAGATATTTTCTAATTAAAGTTACTCAAATGGCAGCTTCAATATGTTCTATAAAGAAATCACTCATAGATTTGGCAGTTGACAATAAAAATGACAACTGGATTCCATAGTAAAATAAAATAAAACAAATGCTGATAAACAAACGTCGTTGGATGCTCAGCGAAGGTATTCTACTTGGATAAAGAAAATATACCTTGTGGGGACCACTTTTTGCAAGAAAATTTTGTCCCTGGTGTCAAAATACAAATTTCATGTCATTTCCGGAAGCAGGAAGACAAAGTGATACAGAAGACAGACAACAGATATTACAAAGAGAAGAGTAACCTAAAAACACCTGCTCTCTGAAGATACAAGATCCAGCAATCAAATAACTCAAAAGCCAAAGTTCTCTTCCAATACCAGATGCAAAAATCAAATTAAACAACAATGATCTGACTGGATTTTCATCATGAGAATATCGATTGTTATTGTCAAGTTCACAATATCTAGGTTTTTTATCTGAATGTCTACTTACTCTTTATCTTTTTAAATTCAGTCTTTTGCTGGCAATATTCGTTGGGAACCATTAGAGACTACTGCAATTTCTAAAAACTGCTTCAGATGCCCCAACTTCTACAATCAAAAACAGTGAGATTCTAGAGTTATAGAAGGATTTTCATTATGAAGGATTTGGACACAGTTTTGTGCAGATGCTGCACAAAAGTTATTGTGTTATCAACAAACAAAGTTCTATATTCAGTTGTGATTAAAAACTTTTGCTAACTGCAACAAATCTTGCCTCTAATTCCTTCAATCCACCTTTTCTGTACTTTCTCAGTTAATTACTAATTTAATGACAATTTATGCTTTGAGTATTCATTTATTTATTTCCTTTTAGGCACCCATCAACTCCTAAACAATTTGTAACATGCAAACAGAAGGCTCAAATGACAAAAGAATTTTGACAGCGGTATCATGAATATCAAGCCACATAGAATTTGACATCCATCACCCAACACGCCAGGGTGGACTTGTAGATAGCAGTTGAATAGTAGTCAGTTTTGCCACCAGAAAAACCTCTCATCATAGTCAAACCTATACTGCTACAATTAAGGGAAGTAGCAGAGCATAAGAAGAGAAAGAGGATGATATACCGTGTTAAGACTCTCCCTAGCCCAAAAATCATAAATCTATTAAGGAGACCAACAATTGATAAATTTGACTCTCTTTAAACTGTATACACCACATGAATACACTAGATTTCTTATTTTGCTGCCAATTCTTCGTGGAGTCCTAACAGGGCATCCGATTATGCATAAATGGCTTCTATTCTGTGGTCTCCTTCTTGAGTCCATTGTTTTTATCTGATTCCTTGTGAGAAGAAAGATCAAAGCAGCAAAGGGAGACCAAGCAATATATGGTCAATTTAAAAAGACTCGTTCTTCACACAGGCTTCTAGCACATGAAGCAATAACAGAAATATAGATACCACTACCACGAAAGAGAATAATAGTAATAATGGTTTGCATTTGGAAACGACTTAATAGAATTTAGATAACAACTTCACATTACCAGGGACTCCTTTGGATAGTATAAAATGCGAGGTAAACCAAGTACAGTTGTTGCAAACCAATCTGTAACTGCATCGATGGAAAAAGCTCCCTCAAACCTAAAAAAATGAACGAATTTAGTGGCATTTCACTGTATTATCATGTCAGCAAAAAACGACTTCAAGAGCATATGACACCCCCCAACAATGTTCTAAAAAGTTGTCATTGTATTGTTAAGAAAATCATAAAAAGCTTCTACACATCATTTCTAATCTTGCTATCCAAGCCCCAACCCCCAATGGAAGAAAAAAAGAAAAAGAAAGAGAAGCCAAACATTTTGCAACGACGATATGCTTTTACTCAAATTTTAATACTGTCCAACTCACCTAATCAGACAATCTAAAGTTTTACACCCAGGTGGAAAAGCAACCAGTAACGGAAGTCCTGTAAGCAATTCAATCAGTTAGCAACAGCTGAAGTTTATGTCAACAAACCGACATAATTTTCAGAATAGAGTGACATAAAAAGGCAACATGAGCATAAAATTAAAGTGTCTTCTCACAAAATAATCAAATAACTTCACAGTAGAAGAGCAGATAACTTCTGTTTCAAACTAAAATATTCAAGGCCTTAAACAGGTTGAACTCCTATCAATACAATTTTACTATTGACACAGTTTCTGATGCTCATAGCACAGTGGTTGATAGCATGTTGAATCAAGTGATCAGCCACAGTGAGGACTTAAAAAAGCACACCATAATGCAAGAATTGTAATGGGAAACAGGTGGCAACAGTACCCAATGTGATATTATATGCAGCCTGGCAACATCCCGATCCCATTGATACAACAAAGTTTTTTTTGCTTAAAACATTCACTACATTATGAAGAAATTTCTGCTACACAGCAAACATAGCAGTCATTTAAGAAATGGTACAGACTTCAAAAACATTTCTCCCATCAGAAAAATTAAACACCAAGCAGTGCCTCTGCCCTCTTAACATGCTTACGATCATAAGCAAGAAAAAAGCAACATCTGAATATAAAAAGCTGCTGAAATAAAGAATGAAATTATGTTTAATGATTCAGACACACTTCAATACTTCTTCATGGATGTTGAGATCCTGTAATGTATAAAAGCATCAAGTATTTAACCGCCAGTCTCCCTTTGAACACACTTCAATTATACTCCATCCGCCCCAAAATAATAGTCTATCTTTCCTTTTTTGGTGTCCCAAAATACTAGTCCCATTTCTAAAAAAATAAGTAGTTTTTTTTTTTACTTTTCCATAATACCCCTATATAAATGTTCATGTTGTCATTAATGTAGTCATACTTCATTTGACTTAATTATTCCAACCAAAACATTTAATTAGGGGTATATATAGACAAAATAAGAAAAATATTTCACTTAAACCAACCTAACTAACTACTCTTAAACTGTGTGAAATAGAAATGGGACTATTATTTTGGAACAGAGGGAGTATCATTTTCCACAGCTTTCATATCTTAACCTTTCACAACTTCCATAACTCACAGTGACAAGAACACATTGAAGATGCTCTCTTACTACTGCATAAAGAGTATGCTCCCATGGAAAGAAGCTCATTGGTTTCCTGTAAGAAAAATAACTCAACCTGGAAACCTTTTCATCATGGCAGGTAGTGAGTACTTCAATCTAGAGAGCATTGAACCCTCTAGCATGAAGCTCCTTCCCTATCACACATCTAATCTCTCCCTCTCCATTCCTAAAATTTGGCGATAAAGGAAATGGTTGAGTCTTTCTACTGCCTCCCGTGTTTTGGTAGTACACGTTTATAATTCCAGAAGAAATGGCAACAGTCAAGCATTTGATAGGATACAGATAAAGAACAGGATTTCAATGGCGGAAGCTACATGACTGTTGTCCTTGTATCTATCTATTTGTATATCAAACACTAACCTACAGAAAAGCATCCCAAACCTCGTAAACTTACATGTGAGATTTACCATCAATTTGCAATTTTTTACCTTTTAATCCATTCTTGAAGGGCAGATATCCAAAATGTAGCACATACCATTTCTGAAGAAGAACCGACCAGTTGGCTTTCTATCAGCTAGGGCCATTGCAAGCCGAAGTTCCCTAAGCTCCAACATACCAACATGAGCAACCCCATCCAATAGAACAGCTGACAGAGACAGCAAGAAAAATAAAATCAAGTCCAAAGAATATAGTAGCACAGCAAACATAAAACTTACCAGGTTAATAAACTTTAGATGGAGACCGTTAAATAATCAGCAAAATTTTAAGTAGATATGATGACATCCTTTCAACAGAAATTTCTCATTAAATTGACTATCAAACTTTCATGGACATACCAATTTCTTTCCACAAATCAAAGAATTGAGCACAGCGGCTACTCCCAAGTGAATACACCTGTGTCCAAATATCAATATGACCATGATAAAAAATAATTTCAATAACAATAATAAAATAAAAATTAAAACATGAAAGCAAAGCATGGACTCCAGGAAAAAGAAGATGTCATATCCTGATGTGTATAATCATTATAGCATCACCTATACCTAAACTATGCTAATAACCATCTCTCTAATGCAAACGAATCCATTCTATGTGTGCAACTTACATCCTGAAAATGTGGAAAACATAATCTTCATACAAACCCAAATGGGATGGGGAAAAAACTGCAGTTTGAAATTCACCAATGTGAGATTTGAGTCAAAGCATATTGTTATTTATTCAATGAACTTCATTTGGAGCATGCATGGGATAGGGAAAAACGGATGTATTTGGCTTGAAAAATCAGCATCACATTAAAATGATGCAGAAAATAATTATACCTGAACCAGCAATGGTTTAGTGCTGTTAAACAGAGACTCAAAGTCCTCAGATTTGATGGTATTGAAACCATAATCTCCATGATCTATTAGAACAATAAGATCGTGAAGTCATCAGCTCACTTGAAAACTTCGAGAAGCCATAGTTGATCATGAAAAGGTTTCACTTCAAGAAAGTGAAGGAAATCAGAAGGCAAATATTTGACTAACCAAGAGCAGAGGAATCTAGTAACGGAAGTTTTACTCGTGAAAAGCTTTCCCCCTCATATTGCAGTTGGATCTTGTCAAGAACATGCTACATCCAATAATTTTTCGAGTCACTAATCAGATCACCATATGCCCCAGGAGGAAGCAAACAGAACTGAAAAAAATTCAGGAGAAAACTGGAAACAGAAAGCAATCATTCAGGAGTGTAAAAACAACACTCACAAGTTGCTCATCAATGCCAAATATGTCGTAGTCCCTTTTCCAGAAAGGATTAGTCAGCAACTCGTATGCATACCGTATCTGAATACCAAACATCAAAAGAATCATATGTATAAACAGCCAAATATACGCATTGCTAAACGCGCAAATGAGATCGAGTTCTACCAATTACAACGTTCTTACAATTGGTGGCAGAACAATTACAAGATAGAATTTGATTTTTAATTCGAAACTAACCTTGATGAAATCAAGGCTGCTGGGAACCCCCTCGCCGGAATCCCTAAAACGCAACGCATTTTCCCCATCAATTTTACACGAACACCAATTAAAATCACAATTCAAAACGAAACTGAACAAGCAAAGCATAGCATGATTGATAATTACCACTTGGAAGAGAGCTTCTCGTAAGCATCTTTAACTTCTTCGATAGAACCATACAATTGTATCCCCAAAGCTACGCCAAAGATAAGTCATAAAACCAAATCTTTTTTTAATTTAAAAAAAAAAAAGAAGAAAAAAAGAAATTGAAAGTTACGAAAAAAGAGCGACCGAGGGACTGACCATCGTAGTGAGAAGGAGGGTAAGAGCGAGGGAGGACGACGAGCTGGTACACGACGGAGAGGGTGAAGAGGACGAGAGGCACCGCGTACGCTTTGATCGCGCTCGCCGCAACCATCCTGATACTTAGCTCTTTTTGCCACTGCCGCTAGTGGCTCCAACAAGAAGAATAAGAAAGAGATCGAGAGTGAAAGAAGAAGGAATAAAATCGCAAAATTAAATAAAATTAAAAATAAAGTAAGAGGCGAACTTTCGGTATTTCATCCAATGGAGACGTGCCACGTGGTGCACTAGAGAACGTAACTCCAAAAAAAAGAATTTCTTGAGATACGCGATATGTTTACATGTACTTTTTTTTTTTTATACAAAGTAGGTTAATTTTAATTTATAATGTTGACATTTATTTTAATTTTGAATGTTTCGATGAGAAAATTTTTTTAAATATTTTTAAATTATTTTAAAAATTAAAAACAAAATTAAAAGTTAAGAAACAAACCATGACTAAGAACTTCCTTAATACGTGGACAACAGCTATGCAGTGTTATAATAATAATAATAATAAATGTTATTTAATAATAATTTTTATTATTATTTTATGCTTGGTAACCTATTTATGTGTCTAAAATTTAAACAAAGGTTTGGTGAACATCATTTGATCTCTTCTTTCATTTTACCAAAAAAAAATGGAGATATTTCATCCAAATTTCTTTGAAGAGTCTAAATTATTCTTTTTAGAACTCTTTTTATATGAAAAAGGAAGATATTTGCATTAGAAAGATGACCGGCCGGATTTGGTTTGTAAAAGGCGAAGGTTACGTATGGTGGGTTGTGGCTCAACCTCTGCTGCTGCTACTGCCGTACTCTTCCATCTCCAATTACAGATGCGACAATGTGTGAGATGAAGACAAGACGAACTGGGCGAGGCGACGACAAGTTCAATAGATGGCAATGATCAGCTGAGTTAGGCAAGACGAAGAACTAGGATTGACAGGTCGTGGCACCAAAATTAGGAGGACAACGGCTAGATGACTGTGGTGCGATAGCCTCATACAGGAATTGTTCTATTAATATAAACCCTTTTCTACCAAAAAAAAAATTGGTATAACGACGGTGCGACAAATTTTTGACAAATCTGTGTGCGGAAGGTATTGCGGCACGATGAAAAGAACAGGGACAATGGCGTGAGCATGTCCGTCCTATGTCGTTTCTATCAATATGCATTTTATTTGTTAGCATGAAAGTATTACTTGTGGTTTACAGTAAGCAGTAGGGAAGAATAAGCCTAAACATTATAGCTAAAAGTTCTCAAACTCGATTTTGACTGAGCAATGTTTTACTCAATTTGTACACATACGGCCTGATAAAGAAATATGATGGAGCTTCCAACCTGTCCTGATGAGATGATATTAGATTTTGTTGGATTGATTAGATACTTTACGCTATTTATTAATTTTGAATTGAATCAGCTTTGAATAGACAGAAAAATTTTAATATAAATTTTTTATTTTTATTATTTAAATCTAAAACTTAAAGAGAAATTAAATTTTTAATGTTATAAATTAATTACTTTCTTATTCTTTAGAAATCACATTTACTAAAAATTTAAAGATAACACTCTTTCTCTTAACGCTAATTCTTTTTAAGATCAATATCTCAAGCATAATTTGAATATAAATATTAAAATAAAAATCACTTTATTAACTCACATTTTATCAATACATCATTTTTTAAATTAGTATCATCTCAATTCCTGATTGAGGTATAAATTGAATATAAATGTTACAATAAAAGTCACTTTATTAACTCCCCTTTTTTTAATATACAAATAAAAAAAGAAAATAGTCTTTTTTTTATTTACTATGTTTGTGAAAGGATTATAATAGGATTTAAATTTGAAAGTCCCTTAATTAAAATTAAACTTCTTAATTAGTAAAAAAAAAAGATTTTTCTTAAAGAAAATGACATTTTAATACCACATTAATCAACTTTTAATATTTTCACCTAAAATGGAATAATAAATTATCTTACATCTTACGTATCCCTCTTTCCTTCTTGCTTACCCAATTTACTAAATTTGAATGCGTTTTTTAAGCTCCACCCGACTATAATTACATTTGATACGCTAACAGGTATTGAATAAGGAAATTAACACATATTAGACAATATAATATTGGACAAGAATGCGTATTATTTGTTTGGTTCATGATGCACTCAACATAAAATTTTGAGCTATGCTGACATTTATAAGTATTGAAGTGGACAAATTAAAATTAATAGTATTGCTTTTGTGTTATTTCATATTTTTTGGTGTATCATTCAAAAATCACATCACATTGCGTTCTGATTAATTTAAGATCGAGCTGTGTTAAGTTTTAAATGAGAGAAGCTCTCTCAGTATGAGATTTTTTTATTCACAGGATTTAAACTTAAAACCTTGTTTAAGGGACACTGAACCTCTTTTCACTCAGCGCAACCAAACGTTAGTTGTTATTTCATATTTATTTGAGTGTATATTCTACATGTCGCAACTTTAATGTAATTTATAATTTCATACTCATCTAACATTTAATATTTTTGTCTAAAATATTATGAACATATGTTATTTTGTAATATGAAGGTGCATGTTATTTTTAAAAATATAATATTAAATGAACAATTTTAATATATGTATTTAATAAATTAATAAAGAAAAATTTAATAAATTACTTAAATATAAATAATAAACATATTTTTATAATTGAGTTAAATATGGTTCATCCACAAATATTATAACACATAAATATCAAACATATATTTATAGTCATTACATTAAATTAATGTAAGTTGATTGAGGATAATATAGTATTTTTTTTAAAAAAATTAAAAATTTAAAAATTAGAGTCAATGGTTTGAGATTTAAAATTAAGAAATGAAATAACTATTAAAGATAAGAAATTAAATAGAAGATAATTTAATGGTATTACTATAATAAGGGTATTAATTTCACATATTTGTAAAATTATAATTAATATTATATATTAATTATAAAAATTTAATTAAATCTTAGTTAAAATGTCCTTTTTCATT
>STGP01015086.1:433-13979 GCA_004918865.1 Caryocar brasiliense | reverse complement strand
ATCGTCTTCGAGTCTAGACAATGTCAATTTTCCCGTGTTGATTTTTCTCTCTCTTTCTTTTGCTACTTTATTTGTAGTTTTCTTTCAAATCACCGATCTTCGAAAAGGGAAAAAGAAAAAGGGAAAAAAGAGAATGGGAGATCACGTAGCTCGAGCGGAGGAATTCGAGAAGAAAGCAGAGAAGAAGCTCAACGCCTGGGGCTTGTTCGGCTCCAAATACGAAGATGCCGCTGATCTCTTCGAGAAAGCTGCCAACTCCTACAAGCTCGCCAAATTCTGTAATACAGCTTTACTTGTCGTTTTGCTTTTCATTTTTTTTTTTTTGGCTCTCGTCCTTTTATATATACATGTATATTTAGATTTAATTTTTGTCTGGAAATGAAATGAATTGGAGTGAAATTTGATTCCCTTGCGATTTCAATTTCTTCTCAATAACAATGTCGCGGCCGATTGGAGAAGAGTCTGGTGTTTCTTTTTCCAGTGTTTTTATTTAATTATTGAGGGATTCCTTGGAGTGAGTTGTGAGTGTTGTTTGTTTGATCTACAATGCGAAAGATGTTTTTTCCTCCAAAAAGAAACAAATAAAGAAAATGGTCAATCCTGATTTAGTCTTCAACTTTGCGCAATTGATAAGAGATTTGTTAATTTGTTAATTGGAGAATTAAGTCCCGAAAATTCCTGAAACCTGTGAGAAGGCAATACATTTGACAAGTGTATGTTACCTGGTTTTGTACAACACTCTGGGCACCAATGTGCTTAATTACTTCTGAAAGATATTCGTGTTTCAATAGCTATGCATGCTTCTCTTATCTACAATTTTTGGTTATGTTGGTGCAATTTTGGAAGCTCTTTTTCTGTCGTCTTATATTGGCAATGGAATGATTCATGGGTTATTGTGAATTTGTGGCTATATTGGTGCATCATTTACACTGCTTAACATTTCAGCCCGTTTGTGGTTTTCTTTTTCATTTCCTTTTTTCGTTGAAGCCCTGCACCCAGGTTTTCTAATGTGTGCACTATGGCTTTCAGGGGATAAAGCTGGATCAGCTTATGTCAATTTGGCTAACTGCAATTTGAAAGTCAGTCTATTGCCCTACTCTTTGATTTTCACTGACTTTTCTATTATTATTATTTTTTTTGGTTTTTAAAACTGTATGACTGTATATTCTTGTTCTATTTTGTAGTCCGATAGCAAACATGAAGCTGCCCAAGCTTATGTTAATGCCGCTACTTGCTACAAGAAAACATCCACAAATGGTATGCAGTAGTGCATACCCTAATGTGATATTTTTAATACGTATTGGCTTTTGGATTATTTATTTGAATGTTTGACATTATCATACATCCACTTTGAGAGTAACAATACATTGAATCTATCACAAATACAACATAGGCATTGCTAAAGTTAGTTATATATTGTTTATATAAATTACAAGTTGGAGACTAGGATATAAATCAGTCCAGACAATTCGTTCAACTATCTGTTCAGTAACACACGCTGATCACAGGTGTAACAAATTCCAGTGAGCATTATATTGAACTAAAGCATTCTTGATCTAGCGGAAAAGTAGTAAACCAAATTTAAGATGTAGGGAATAAAAGAGAGGGTTTGGGATACAAAACACAGCTCAAAGGGGTTGTTCTTCTGGGCTTTTAGGCCAGGAATAATTCTATAAATAATTCTGATTTATTGATGAAAAAATTTGAATTGAATTGCCAAAGGCTATTACAAACCTTCTTATATAATAAGAAAGCTAATTCTAACTAGGAATAGTTTTCTTTATCTTGCCTAAATAAAAAAATACTTAAAGGAGAATAATCTAAAACTAATTAGGAACATAAAATAATATCTAAAATAGAATAAAACTATAATTACTAATTAAACAAAATTACTTTAACTTTTTTTCTTACATCAATTCTCCTGCCTATAGTTGTACTCAATTTTTATGTTCAGCCTTTTCTCTTGCTATAAATATGAAATTAGAGACTTGTGACCATGTGTGTATTATATGAATTGATGCAGTAGCACTGAGCTGCATTTTTTGAATAAAATGTTTTTGGGATGAGCATAAATATGAAGCATTAAATAGATTATTCTATTTTAACTTGTCATAATGTGGGTGAGGTTCCAGTTGATTTTTGTTATTGTAATAAGAAAATCCCGCTTTAGTTATGTTAGTTATGCTGCAAATGGTGTTGTTATCTTCCATTCTGACTAATCTTTTGCTATTGACATCTTTGTACATCATTACAATCAAATCTCAACATTGGAAACAGGTTTAAGCTATTAGCGTATATAGAGTGCCCTCGTCTTGAATTTTTGAGTCTCACCTTTGGATGATTCTCTATACGCAGAGGCAATATCTTATTTGTCCCAGGCAGTGGATATTTTCTGTGATACTGGAAGGATCAGTCTTGCAGCAAGACATTACAAGGTATTATGTGTTTCTTATCCTGAGATTATCTGGTAGGAGTTAGGAAGCCAACCAATGTACTCTAAATTAAAGTAAGATGAACACACGCCAATGGATCAATTGTAATGAGACAGAATTGCTATTTCCTTTCCAGAAGAGAAAATGTATTTGAACATTCAGAAATGTCGTGTACAATCCTCCCTCCATTACAAAGAAAGAAAAGACAAACAAAAACAAACAAGAAACCCCTTTTCACCAACTGATGCCAGAGCTGATGGAATGGGAATTTCCCCAGTTGAGAGACCCCAGGAACAACCTGTGTAGCACTTGACTGCCCCCACTATTCTATTTTTCTGATGCCCTCCTTACCAAGTGTCTGCTTATTTATATACCAAGCTGTCGTGATTCTTTTTGCCAACTTGCCATGTATTATGCTCCCAAAATTTGGTGCTTTCTTGCTTCCCTTCTTTTCCGGATAGCTGCTGTCCTTTGCTTTCACCTTTGCCCCTCCTTGAATATACCAACAACGGTTTTTAGAGTGACGTGTCCCTATCATTGCTGATCGCTTGAAGATTAACCTTGTCCACAAGGTTGAATCATGGGAATTGGCCACTCATGTCCGCCTCGTTGATCCAGTTTGCTTCGTCTTCTGCTTTCCCAACCCACTGAACTAGGACTTGCGGTATTTGCTGGGTTCCCTTGGTAATAATGCGGCGTTGCAGAATTTTCAGGGGTTCAACTAAACTGACATCTTCCTCATCAAAGGCCAGTGATTGAGGGAGGTCTTGTTGTACCGCATGGTCTCCTATCACCTTCTTCAGCTGGGAAACATGAAATACCGGGTGTATCTTCGCTGAAGGGGGTAATTGAATCTTATAAGCTACTGCCCCTATCTTCTTCAGAATAAAAAATGGCCTATAGAAGCGTGCAACTAGTTTGGGGCTGGTGCGAGTAGCTATAGAGTTCTGTGGATGAGGGCGCAGCTTCAGAAATACTGCCTTTCCTTTCCTTGAATTTGCACATCCCTTGGTCGTCGATTTGCATCTTTAATCATCTGTTGTTGGGCCTTGTGTAAGTGGAATTTGAGGTTCTGGATGATTTGATCCCTTTGTGCCATAGACTCCACTCTTGTTTCCCTGGGGAGAAACCTTTGTAATGTAGGGGGCTTCTGGCCATAGACCACTTCCAATGGCGAGGTTCCTGCAGATGCCTGAAAGCTAGTATTGTACCAATACTCAGCCCACCCTAGACAGCGTGCCTATGTTTTGGTTGTTTCAACGAGAAGCACTGTAGGTAAGTCCAAGCACCAATTCAATACTTCGGATTGTCCATCCAATTGAGGGTGATAAGAGGTGCTGAAGTTGAGCTTAGTGCCTTGTAATCTGAATAATTCCCCCAATAAATGGCTTAGGAGCAAGGGATCCTGATAACTGACTATGGTTCTTGGGAGTCCATGCAATCGGGCCACTTCGTTGGTAAACACTTCTGTTTCAATTTTTGCTGAAAAGGGGTGCCTTAAAGGCATGAAATGCCCATACTTAGAAAGGCGATCCACCACCACAAATATGTAGTCCTTACCTTGTGACCTTGGCACTCGGGTGATGAAGTCCATTGCCATGTCTTCCCAAATTTGCGTAAGAACCGATAGTGGCTGAAGTAATCCAGTTGGTGATTGAGCTTCGTATTTGTTTTCTTGACACACCAAGCACAATGCTACGAAATCCTGGACTGTCTTCATCATACCCCTACATTAGAAGCTGGCTGCGATGCAACAATATGTTTAGTATGCCTCGGAGTGTCCACCGGAAGGGGTGGCATGAAATTCCTGGAGTAAAGTGGGCACCCACTTTGAGTTGGCTGGGATTGTCAATTTTCCCTTATAATATAGGCGGCTGCGGATGACAGTAAAGTGTTTGTGCTCTCTACTCTTGGACTGAATGTCTTGGAGGATCCCCCGCAGGGATTCACCTGCCTCTTTATCCTTCTAAATTTGTTCCCAATCTGCCACTCTATTTGAATTTCCTGGCTTATACTTAATCGAAAAGTTGTAGCCCAATAATTTGGCCAGCCAATTCTGTTGTGCTGGTGTGGTTATCTGTTGCTCTAGCAAGTGTCTTAGGTTGCGTTGGTCAGTGCAGACTAAGAACTTCCTCCCAAGAAGATATGGATGCCAGTGCTGAATTTATAGAACCAGGGCTCTTAGCTCATTTTCATATGCTGAGCATGCTATGGATTTTTTTGTCATGGCCTTACTGAAGAAGGCTACCAACCTGTCTTGCGGTTTAAGAGCTGCCCCGATTCTTGCTTTCAAGGCATCGCACTCCACCACAAAAGGTTTGTCAAAGTTAGGCATAGAGAGAATAGTGGACGAAATTATGACCTATTTTAATTTGCCGAAGGCTGCCTGCGCATTCAGTGTCAACGAGAGGGGGGTTTGAGCCTCCTTCAGCAATGAGGTTAATGGCTTGGCGATCATCTCGTAACGCTGAATGAAATGTCGGTAATACCCAGATAGGCCTAAAAATTCCCAGCTTGCCTTAATGGAGGTGGGGCGTGGCCATTGGAGGATAGAAGAAATCTTTGAAGGGTCCATCTCCACACCTTTTTCCAAAATGATTTTGCCGAGATAATCTACTGTCCTTTGGCCGAATGCACATTTCTTTAGATTGACTATCGTTTGGTGTTGCCTGAGCAGCCTTAGAATTGTTCGCACATAAGCCAAGTAACCGAACTAGTCTTGACTGTATATCAATATATTGTCGAAGAATACCATGACGAATCTCCTTAGGAAAGACCGGATTATATCGTTCATCATCGCCTGAAACATCACCAGTGCGCATGTTAGGCCAAAAGGCATTACAACGAACTCATAATGGCCCAAATGCGTCCGAAATGCTGTTTTGTGGATGTCCGGAGTTACAAACCATATTTGATGATTTCCGGACTTCAAATCTAGCTTAGAGACAAATCTGGCACCATATAACTCATCTAACAAATCCTATATCACTGGGATGGGGTATTTGTTTGGGATAGTGGTTTTATTTAACTGTCGGTAGTAAACGCAAAATCGCCAGCTTCCATCTTTCTTTTTGACTAGCAAAACGGGGCTGGAGAAGGGGCTATTGCTAAGGCATATTACCCTTGCTGCTAACATCTCCAAAACCAATCGTTCCACTTCATCCTTTTGAGCATGGTTGTATCTGTAGGGGCGGACACTCACTAGCCCCGTTCCAGGTTGTGTTATTTGGTGATCATCTTTTCTGGGTGGTTGTAAGGGAGGTCTATCTGCAAACACATCTTTGGATTCCGCCAGGATGCTCTTTATGTCTTCTTGTTGTGGTTCGGGTAAGCCTTCTTCCTGGATGGCAGGTTCCATACTGTTAAAGACCCATAATAACGCTGAATAGTCCACTTCGATGGTTTTGTAGAATGCTTGCAATGATATTGAGGTCCTATCGAGAGACAGCTCTCTTTGCAAAAGAACATCTTCCCCTTTCTAGTGGAACTTCATCATCAATTTCTGCCAATCCATGTGAACCTCCCCTAGGGTTTCTAGCCACACTCTCCCTAAAATGAAATCGAATCCCCCAAGCGGAAAAAACATACCCATCAATAACAATCATGAGCTCATTTAGTTTCAAACTTGCTTGCAGATCCCCAAAGTTTGTACCTGGTATCCATCCCCTAATCTCACTGCAAAGGGTCGTCTAGGTTCGATTACTAACCCTAATCGGCGCACCATCAAACCAGAGACGAAGTTATAGCTTGTGCCACTATTGACCATAACTAGGATGAACACGTGTCAATGGATCAAGTGTATTGAGACAGCATTGCTATTTCCTTTCCATGAGAGAAAATGTATTCGAACATTAAGAAATGTCGTGTGCAATCCTCCTTCTGTTACAAAGAAAGAAAAGACAAAAAAAAACAAGAAACCCCTTTTCACCAATTGATGCTACAGCCAATGGAATGGGAATTTCCCCAGCTGAGAGAACCCAGCTCCAGGTACAACCTATGCAGCACTCGACTGCTGCCATATTCTATTTTTCTGATGCCCTCCTCGCCAAGTGTCTGGTTATTTATATGCCAAGCTGCCTTGATTCTTTTTGCCAACTTCCTTGTCATGTATCATGCTCCCCAAATTTGGCTCCTTGTCACGCTTTCTTGCATCCCTTCTTTTCTGGATAACTGCTTTCCTTTGCTTTCGCCCTTGCCCCTCCTTTTATATACCAAAAATGGTTTTGAGAGTGACGTGTCCCTATCATTATCATTGGAAGAATTGCTTATTTATATGTTGCATGTCGTTTTCTTAATCCCATTGTTTCTGTTCCTACTATTTGTTATAACGTTAAACCTCATAGAAGTTATTATTGGCTATTCTCAACTTATCTGCTTATTGAAGAAGTATTTATAGACCCATCAATGCGGTTGATATTGCTGATAACCATATTCAACAATCATGGACATTTTCTTGCACAGGACATTGCTGAATTATATGAATCAGAAGCAAACATTGAGAAAGCTATAGAATTTTATGAAAAGGCGGCTGATTTATTCCAAAATGAAGATGTTACAACTTCTGCCAACCAATGCAGGCAGAAAGTTGCACAATTTGCTGCTCAACTAGAACAGTAAGGGTGTCTGCTTTCTGGATTTGTGTTCTTCTGTTTAATATGATGTGCTTCACATGTACTCCTCTCTTGGTTACCTGTTATCTTTTGTTTGAAAGAATGCTATTCCAAATGGTTCTTCAGCAGGAGCTACTTTGGGACATTAATGGATCAGATCAATATAATATTAACTTATGTACATTTCTACTTTAGCATGCAATACTTTAATTAACTCTGTCATGGTGCTGGGATTTCTTTTATGTGGTTATCATGTTTTCAGGAGAAGACTATATTAATATGTGATTGTTTAAAGTGTCTTACTTATTTTGTTGTTTAGATCATGCTTAAGATGAGTTCACTGCTTTTTATTTATGCCAGCAATTGGCATGTTATATGTCGTGTGTTTTGGATATGTACATGCCATTCCTTTTTGTGCAACTACAGCACTTCTTTTAAAAATGAATAGAAATCTCTGATAAATTGTTCCTTGGTGTCCTATTTTCACATACACGAGCAACAAATATAGCTTTAGTATACAGTGAAAGCCAAAAAGCAAATAGGACATCCGAAAGAAATCCAGATGGTTTTCTTTAGCTGGATTTGTCCATTAGTAAGTTGTCAATAGCAAACTTGCAGTTTAATTTAAGGAAATTCAGCAATTTGTTTGTGGTATTTATTCAGATACCAGAAGGCTGTGGAGATTTATGAAGACATCGCTCGACAGTCACTTAACAATAATTTGCTGAAGTATGGAGTCAAAGGTCATCTTCTAAATGCTGGAATTTGCCATCTATGCAAAGGTGATATTGTTGCAATCACCAATGTATTAGAGCAGTATCAGGTTTGAGTTTGTTTCTTAATTTGCATCTTGATGGTTAAATTTGGAATGGTTCAATTCAATAAATATTGAATTTATTGTTGTAGGAAATCGATCCAACCTTCTCAGGAACTCGCGAATACAGACTTTTAGTGGTAGGTCAAGTAAACTTAGAAATGTTCGTTGGATTTTGTGCTGTTTCTTTAGTACTTTGCTTTGGAGGTGGTGATTGTTTTCCTTTTTGTTATTGTATCAAAATCACAAACTATGTTCTTTCTCAAGTACAGTACTTTGTTAACATCACTCTTAACATTCCATGCAAATTTTAAAGAATGTCATTTCTTTTTCTTCAATGATAAAATGGCTGTGGGTAATCCCATTCCATATTTTTGTGCAGGATATAGTTGCTTCCATTGATGAGGAAGATGTTGCAAAGTTCACTGACGTTATCAAGGAATTTGATAGCATGACCCCACTGGTACTTTTCTCTATATGAAAATCAGAAAAAACCAAGTTAATCCCTATCCAAATTTCTAGGTTGTTGCATCTATCAATTAAAGGAGATAGAATTCAGGTTGCGAATGTTTCTTTTTGGTTTAGGATTTCACTTTGCATTCCAGTTGCATGTGTATTATGCTTGTTCCACCTAGTTGTACTGTCACCTGGATGAGAAATGCAGTGTCGATATTTGAACTTTTTCTAATTTAGCATCGTTCCTTTTTTGTTAGCACTGATACATATCTGGAAAAAAGATTTGACATATTTCATAAAGTTGTGTATCTGACTTTACTGATCTTGTTTGCTTGATCTTTTATACAGGATTCCTGGAAGACAACCCTTCTGTTGAGGGTGAAAGAGAAGCTGAAAGCTAAAGAGCTAGAGGAGGATGACCTCACATAAAACTTTAAGTTTCGATCTTCAGTTCTTGTTGGTTTTTCTTGGCCTTGTATTACGTGTTTTGTGTCCAGTTAAACTCATTTCAGAAATTTACATTACCAAACATACTTGCTTGGAGTTTTAAGCAGGGTGAGTCTGTTTGTAATTGTCGAACTAATTATGTAATTTTAATGTACCTTTTAATTCCATTTTTTTTGGCTTATGTGAACATATCGAGAATGAAGCTTAGCTGGTAAAATTGAATTTTTAATTGAGAGTGCTGTGGTCTCTCATATCTGCAATAGCGACGAGTGGAGGCTGTTAAAGCTTGGACAGCTAACTGTGAATTGGGTGTGAACAGTTGGTAACTTGTGAAATTTGTTTCAACATTTGCAAATGTTATTCTGCCTTTGCCTGGTTGTTTGTGATCTGTTTGGGAGAAATAAAGGTCGTGCTCCTCTTCTAATGTCGTTAGACACGTATGTAGGAACTTTGTTATGATTGTTAATAGCCTCAGTTAAGCATCACACTCTGGTTGGTGTGGATTTTGGGCTGAATTGGTCAGCTTCGGCTATCGCCATATAGAGTGCCAAACAACGGCCTTAGTAATTATGGACCTGGGACCACGGATAACCAAATGGTGCATGTTATATGATGTGGTTAAAAGGGCATTACCTTCTTCGATTGGTTTATGAGGTTGCATGCGTTACATTGCTTGGTTTGCCTTACCATACGATATTTCCTAATGTGTTCTGAAGAGGATCAAAGTTCCCCCAATTGAGACTTCCAATTTCCACAAGTTATTATATAGCAAACTTCCATAGACCAGAATATTGGGTTGGCAGTTGGGTCTGCCGAGGTCGACAGCCTTCTCAATGGTCGTCCCGTTCCCTTGTTCTCATGTTGGTTACTCTAATAGTTCGCTTTGATCAATTTAACTAAACGTACAAGTGCCAAAATATCATTTTCATTTTTTTCGTTCAGAATGTTGAACACTATTGGCTTCCTTGTTTCAAGCACTAAATCTAGAAGCCGGACACTTCTTTTTTAGCTATTATATATCAATAAAAAATAATTTTTATAACTAAAAGTTACTTCATTTTTTTTTTTTAAATCCACTTACTCTACTCATTTTGCATTTTATTGTTACTTGTTTGATAGCATTATCTTTTTGGTTTCCGATAACGGGGATATTCAAATTTTCAGTTGAATGAACAAAGCAACTTAAACCAAAGTTTTCTCAATTTTTGGTTTTATTTTTTTTTTAAAAATGTTCTCTTAAATTTTTATTTTGTAAATTTTGATAGTTTGGTTAAGTAGGAAATAATGCACATAATAATACATAAGCAAATATGTATAAAAACACAAACGAATTGCGTAGCAAAAATATACCTGGTAAATAATAAGTATTTACAAATTTATGAAAACTTTTGCCTTTGGCTTGAATTACGAGCTGATGCTATTAATTGTCCGTCAAGAGAAGGCAATTAGTATCTCCTCAATGTCCATACTCTAATACTTAGGAGGCTATAGGTGATTCTCTTAGATATTATTAATTTTGTGGATACGCACTTTTGTGGGAAACTTACTATTTTTCTTTATTTAGTTTTTATGTTAAATATCTAATGTGTTTTTTCAGTGGAGAGAGCCTTTTTTATATAGGTAAAAGATTAAAAGTTACATAAACTTCTAATAATATTAGGAATCCACAATTAGATATCTTATCAACTTATAATAAGATATTTTAAATCAACTAATGATTTAATATGGATAATATAATAATTATTAAATATCTCCCACTTTATCCACATTGGAATCATTTGTTGATATTCCTTTCAATCAATTAGCAAGAATCTCTTTATACAGAAAATAGAGCGTGTGACTGGACGAAGCATCAATGGGTAGTTAGGACCTATATTAAGTAATCACCAAACTAACATTGGCCGTATAATGAATAAGGTAGTCGTCTATGCCCCAAATCAATTTTTTTTGCACGAAATCAAGGATCTCTATCCCTCACGTATAATGATCTAACTTAATTCAATCTTAGTACTTGTAACTCATGATTATCAATTGTGTTCATTTGATAATCGCTTGAGCTATGAACTACAATATTTATGTACACTACTAATTGTCTTTCCCCTTTCCTCATATCAATCAATTTGAATTTGAGCATATAACTAGTATGGTCTACTGTGACGTATTAATGTCATGTCCCTTACATGTTATACAAGGCTGTGACATCTAGTCCAAACTTCATGACATAGGTATAGGTTTAAGGGCATGAATAATTAGGTCTCACACAATGACAGAGAGGGAAAAGATCATGTCAGTAACCTATTTGGTCATAAAAGCACATACGGTATGATTCGTATGTTATAATAAAGCTCCCACTCAATAGGTCATGTCACTTTCGAACATCGTACGATTTTAGTACGAATACCATTTAGGCATCCAACCTAAGTTATATTCGCCAAAACATTACTTTAAATGCTTTTGCTCATAACTTGTCGGCTTTAAACAGGATTGATGAATGACGTGTTATTCCATTATAGCGACTCAATTTCATATTGAGTCTCATCTCAAACATATTGAGGTGACTAATCATGAACATGTCTTTCTTACTAATAGAATAGTAGGTAGCATTACCCTTTTGAACTTAGCTTTCTCATTTTTAATGTTACACAAATATTAAACATTGATAATGTTCTAGTCACTTCTTGCATGTTACTTAAACATTAAGGCAATCATCCATATGAGTGGATTGATTATGCCTGGTGACATGTATGTGCTATAATAACACAACTAATATGTTAAGATTTTTGAAAGAGAGACATCAATGCATTTATTTTATAAATCAGAAGTATAATATCCATCATAATCTAACAATAGATTTGGTGAGAGGATTGACAATAATATTGCTACTAGATATATGTTTAAAGGTCATCTCCCCTTTCTTGATCATCTCTTTAATACAGTGAAAACGGATGTTGATATACTCTGACCTTTTATGATGTTGGGGTCCTTAGCATATGCCAATGCAATCATACTATCTGAGTAAATCGTCACTGAGAGTATTTACTCCTAATGGCTGTAAGGATCTCTTCAATCATATGATTTCTTGTACAAAACAAGAATAAGCCATAGTTAACAATGCTAGCAAAACTGTTTCTTCATGCACTTAGAAACAGTTGCTCCTCTACGTACAAATGTATAGATGGAAGTGAACTTTATTCCATCTCTTTCTACACCTCAATTGGTATCACTATATCATTTTAATTTCATCTCACCCTTTTCGATAACAAAGGACATAATCACTAGTACCACAAAGATACCTTAATATCCTTTTAACTGCTTGCCTATGAGTAGGTCTTATATTGCTTTGATAATGACATACCTAGTTAATTACAAAAGAGGTATCTGAGCATGTATAAAACATTGTATATATTAGACATCTAATTACATTTGCATATGGAATACTTTCCATCCTTTTCTTCTTTTCTTTAGTTTTTGGACAATGATCTAGATTTACATTTTATCCTTTATCAATTAGTATACCAATGGGGTTGTTATTATTCACTTGAAATTATTCTAAAATTCTTTTTATATAGGTTTATGATAAACCAAGGATACCTCTAGAATGGTACCGAATGATTTTTATACCACGTACATAACTGACTTCACCCATGTCCTTCACTATAAAGGTGGAAGATAACTACTCTTTAGCGGTATTGATCATATTGAAGTTGTTCCTTACCAATAATATGTCATCAACATATAATAAGAGAAACAATATTCCTTCAAAATTGTTTTTAACATATACACAGTGGTTCTCTTATATCATGACTAACTTTCTACTAAGAAATGCAATCGTTGCATCCATTTGGAATAACTTTAAATCCAAATGGGCCACTATGACAAGGATTAAGTGAATAAAGATGATTTTCACCATAGGAGAAAATGGATTAAGTGAATAAAGATGATTTTCACCATAGGAGAAAACATTTCATCATAATTTATACCTTTTAATTGGGTATAGCTTTTTGCTCCTCATCGAGTTTTGTACTTGTCAATTGATCCATTCAGATTCTGCTTAACTTTTGGAATCCATTTATTCCTAATAGTTTTATGCCCAGGAAGATTAGCTAACTCACATACATTGTTTTTAGCCATAAACTACATTTATCCTCTACAGCAACTACCCATTTATCTCAAACAGATGATGATAAAACTTCCCATAAAGAAGTAGGTTCATACTCATCTAGTGAAATACCAATGAAAGTCTCATTTTCAATTTGAAAATGTTGACATGGAACATATCCACATGCACTATTACGTAATTGAGGGCTTTCAGAACTAAAATTCTCTACCATTGGTATGCTTCCACTATTGAGTGCATTTGTAATTGAGATACTCCCACTATCTTTGGTGATTTCTGGTTGAATTTCAATTTCCTCCCCTTTGCTTAAAGATTGTGGAGCCTCTTCTTGTAGCTTAAGTAGAGATCTTGTCGTATTTTATCTATACTTGGAAATTCATCCTCAATGAATTCCACGTTTCGAGATTTAATTTCTCGCATACCCCCATCTGGGTGTTCACCATACATGACATATCTTTTCAAATGTTCAGGATGTCTTATGAACACTTGTTTATTTGCAGGCCTCGGTTTGCGAAACCTATGGGTTAAGTTGTGAACTAATCCAGCCGAACTCCATGGTCACAAATAACTCAAATTCGGCTTACAACCAGTCTATAATGTTAGTTGTATGCCCTAGAGCAAGCGTAAATGTGATGTATTAAACATACTTCCCAATATAAATTATATATTC
>STGP01015024.1:0-10979 GCA_004918865.1 Caryocar brasiliense | reverse complement strand
CCGTTGAGGGGGAGAGCAGCGACTTTTCAATCTGGGAGATCGGACGGTCAGTATTTACTAGCCGTTAGTTTTAAAAAATAAAAATGTGAGGGCATGTGCAGACATATATCCGCTGTTTTCGTCTCAATTTCGCATATACTGTTCTCGTCTTTTATTTCTTCCCACTTTCTCTGCTTGTATTTAATCTTGAGAGAGAGAAAGAGAGGGAGAGAGATTGATTGATTGATTGATCATCACACACTCCATTTCTGGCCTTGATGGAGTTCATCTGAATACTTGCTCTCTCCTCTCTTTTTTGATTACTCGAATTTAAAGATTCGAAAAAGCTCGTATCTTGAAGTTTATATTTGAAGAAATCTGTAATTGGGTTCTCGAATTCTGAGGTGGATCTTTGATTTTTGTTATGATTTCTTGTCTGGGTTTCTTCGCCTCTTGATCTTGATCTTGATTCTTGATTTTGTCCGTCTTCTTTGACTCTTCCAATCTGAAGTCAATTTTGAGTCGATGTTTGCATTCAGGCAATGTCTTTTCATGTTCTTTTAGTGGGTTTTATATCTTTTTAACTTTATTCTGTGTAGATAAAAAATAATGGCAGGATCAGATGAGAATAACCCGCTCGTGATCGGACCCGGAAATGTTCAAGGTAACTGGGCCAGAATCCGATATAAATTTCTGTAACCCATTTGAATTTTTTATTTTTTTAGATGACTTTTGTATTAAATTTTGATGAAAAAATGGTGCTTTTTTAATTTGGCATTAATTTGCAGGAGGCTTACGTGGCGAAGTAGGGAAGTTTCCTGGAGCGGTGGCGACTGGGAACAACAGGAGGGCGTTGAGCAATATCAATCGGAACATCATCTCAGCTCCGCCTTATCCCTGTGCTATCAACAAAAGAGGCTTGTCAGAGTGAGTTTTCTTAAAACCCTGAAAAAATGTTCTAGTTTGGTCTCTGACATGAAAGAGGAAAAGAAAAAAGACGTCTTAAATTGTCAAAAAATTTAAAGTGCAGATGATTCTCCATTTGGTTTATTTTATTCATTTTCTGACACTAAGTAATCATACTATTTGAATTAAGAATTGGTTTTACTAAAGCTTCTGTCTTTCCTCACCTACTCTTTGATGTCTCATGTTGGTTTTCTTTGTTTATTTGATTTAGGAAGCAAGCTTTCTGTAATAAGAATCCACCAATTCCTGTGCATCGGCCTATCACTAGGTCAGCTCCATTTTCTTCAATTTGAAGTGTTAATGTTGGATTTCTAAATCTGTCTTCCGATTGAGAATTTTTGTGATGATTGCTGCTGCTGTTTGTTCAGAAAGTTTGCTGCTCAGCTAGCTGACAAGCAAGAACCTAAGCCAGAGGTACCTCTAAATGGACAAAGAATTTGGAATTTCTTGTTAAATAGACATAAAAGGATTAGAATTGATTGATGGGTGATACTATTAACAGGAAATCGAGAAACCAGTTCATCATTGGGTCTCAATTTCCAGCGAATCAGAAGATTGCACTATCATAGATGTGGAAGATTCTAAGGCCACTGATGACTCTGTGGTGCCCATGTTCGTGCAACACACAGAAGCAATGTTGGAGGAGATTGACCGGATGGTTTGTATTATTGGTCTTCTTTTGGTTAAAAACTTTCTTTTTCTTAATTCTGTGTCTTATATGTACGTTTCCTTGACGTTTTTGGCTTCTGTAGGATGAAGATGAAATGGAAGATTTACTTGAAGAGCCGGTTATTGATATTGACAGCCGTGACAAGAAGAGTCCACTTGCGGTGGTTGAATACATCGACGATTTGTATAGCTTCTACAGAAAAGCAGAGGTGAGGTGAAATCATTGTCTTCCTGAAAGATGTGAGAAATGAAGTGTGATTACCTCTCTGATAACTTTTTCTATGAGGAAAGAGATCAGTGATTTTGCATTTTATACTTGTTTTCAGTTCACTTACTGGACTTGTTCTGGAATTGCAGAGATTAAGCTGTGTCTCTCCAAACTATATGGGTCAACAACCTGATATTAATGAGAGGATGAGAGCTATTCTTATTGACTGGCTAATCGAGGTGAGTAAATGCTGTTTTAATTTCTCAGAACGATGCTGAGAAACCAATTTCCTCAACCTAATCACTAACCTAGTTATTGGAATCAACAGGTGCATTACAAGTTTGAATTGATGGACGAGACTTTATATCTCACTGTCAATCTGATAGATAGATTTTTAGCAGTTCATCCTGTAGTAAGAAAGAAACTCCAGCTTCTTGGGGTGACGGCCATGCTTCTCGCATGCAAATATGAGGAAGTCTCGGTTCCTGTTGTGGAGGACCTCATTCTGATCTCTGACAAGGCCTACAGCAGAAAAGAAGTGCTCGATATGGTGAGCTTTAACCATATCAATTCATGATTTTTCTTTTAATGTTAATGTTCGGGATTAGAATGTGAATGGATCTTTTCTCTTCTCTTGCCCTGCAGGAGAAATTAATGGTAAACACTTTGCAATTTAATCTATCCGTTCCAACTCCATATGTGTTCATGAGGAGGTTTCTGAAAGCTGCCCAATCTGACAAGAAGGTTCCTACGCTGAACCATTGATCTGTACTGTTTTTTAGTGAAACTGGTACTCATTTTGCGAATTCTATTGCCACTTTCATGCAGCTTGAGCTCGTGTCATTCTTCATCATCGAACTCTGTCTAGTTGAATATGAAATGCTCAAGTTTCCACCCTCTTTATTAGCTGCTGCTGCAATTTATACTGCTCAGTGCACTTTAAGTGGATCTGAGCAGTGGAACAAGACTAACCAGTGGTACACTACCTACTCACAAGAGCAGCTTCTGTAAGTGTGGTTCTCACTAGCCATTTTAATTATATGAATAAGCTTCTGAACTAAATGATGCTTATTCACTGATGATGTTTTTTATTCCTTGTGTGTGTCCAGGGAATGCTCAACGCTTATGGTTACTTTACATCAGAATGCTGCAACAGGAAAGCTTACAGGTGTACACAGGAAGTATAGCACGTCCAAATTCGGTTATGCTGCAAAGATTGAGCCTGCTCACTTTCTACTGGATGCCAGATTCTAGCATGACTGAAAACAACAACTATATGTCGACGGATTGACCTGAAGAGACTAACATTGTTCGAGTTGGGGTTGGGGTAACAACAACTATAGAGAGCAACTTAAGTTGCCCCAGGGATTCTTTGTCACTGAACATAGCTCATTTCTTTTGAAGATCACTTTTCGTGTTATTGTTTGTTTGTTTATCTTCGAAGTTTTCTCTCCTCTACAAGAGAAAAATAATGCTTAGCTTCCATAAACATGTTTATCCTGGTATATATGAAGGTGTTATCGTTTCAAGATGGAGTACAAAGTCCAGGAATTTGTGAACTCGAATTCGTGTTATATTTTGTTAGCTAATTTTTTAACGATAGACCAACCAACATATGAAGAGTATTCATTACATCATTTCCAATGAGAACAAAAATTGGACTAGGAAAATCCTGAATTCAAATAAACTCAGTATCTGCAACAAAAATGAATTTAGGCAATACATAAACTGGAGAATTACCGGAACGATAAATAAAAAACCAAAAACAACAAAACAATCTACTTGCAAAAATAAACAGTCATGAAGAGCAGGCGACACCTCCTTTTTAAAATAAGAATATAGTAATTATTTTGTGTTCTCTAATCTCTCAATAAGTGGGCCTGTAAGCCGGCACTAAAAATGGACTTCCAAAAATTGTCTTCCGGGGATATTACAATCCAGTCTTTTGGACTTGGATAGGTTTGGCCCAATTCGGATCCTTTCATGACAACCCGGGGCTTAATTTAACTCCAAAATTGGATAAAAGACGTGAAAAATAAAAGACAGAAGGATTTAAAGCGGCATATGTTCCAGATTCCAAGATTGACTTTTTCAAGGCAAAACAAAAGAAATCCAGTCATCCTCAGAGCTGATGTCCGAAAAGATCCAAGTTAGGTGACCCAAGCTGCCACGTATCACTTTCCACAGCCAAAAACTGTCAGCAGCCCACGATGCATCGACCTGGCAGCCTCATCCACTAATCCATTCCACTTCAAAAAATTAAAAGAACACCCCCAATTTGAGAAAATTCCCGAACTAAATGAAAACCATCGATTTTAAACACCCTTTCTGACAACAACCTATATATATATAACCCGCTGTTACAACGCCTGCTTTTGCACGGTTGGTTACACCATCCATCTGTTTTCCCAACATATCTAAATTATCTGTCTAACCTTTGTGTCTTTTAGTGGTTCTTACCGTGTTTCGTGTTCAGCTTGTTGAAAAAGATGGACCCTCGAAATCTTGGAGAGTGTGGCTTTCCTTTCTTTGTCATTTCTTGGGAATTTTTTTTATATTTTTTAAGTAAATGAAAATGGGTTCCTTTTTTTGTTCTTTTTTCTTTTGTGGGTATTTTTCTTTGTTTTCATTTTGTACTGTTGCTGTTGTTGTCGTGCTTGGATAAGAATGTGGTGTAGGATTGATGGTGATTTTCTAATTGCCATACTTTACAGCTGGTTTGGTGGATTCAGATTTTTTGTCAAGTTGGCTTGTTTCTGGCGGTTTCTAGGTTGTTCTCAGATAGTGATGGTTCTGTTTTTGTTTGCTATTATTTTAAAACCCAAAAAATTTATATGTCCCTGGTCAGTTTGATTTTTATCAAGCTTATGTCCATATGGTCAATTCAGTTTGACGGGTTCCCTGTAGATGACCCTTGAAATTTTTTGAACCAGTTAGTTTTAAACTCTGATTTTTAAGTGTCCATTCTTTCCTGATAGATATGGTGGTGCTGTCTCTATTGGAATCTCCTGCTCAGTATATCTGATTTTCCTGGCGAGTGTCAAGTAAGTGAAGAATATTTTTTTCTGTCTATTATATTTTTATTTTTCCTTTTTGTATTTTGGCTTTAGTGATGAAGCTGTCAATTCTATCCAGATAGTTAAGGTGGTGTCTCTGTCTCGGCATCTTAAGCTGTTATAAGTATAAATGATTTGCTAGTGGAAGTGTTTAAGTAAAAGAGGAGAAGTGATGGAAGTGAAAGAGAAGAAGTTCCTCACAGTAGCACCATTTCAATGTGCTTGGAGAAAGGATTTGAAGTTCCGGGAAGCAGGGAGAGGGTGTGTGGCTTTTGATGCTTTTGCTCGCAATGACGTTACGGTTGTGTTTAGAGAGAGTGTAGGGAGTGAGCACTACCATTATAAGAGGGATAATAGCCCTCATTATACTGTGATACTTGGGAGTCATAGGAATCGTCGGTTGAAAATTGAGGTCGATGGAAAAACTGTGGTTGATGCGGAAGGTATAGCACTTTGCTGCTCTTCTGCATTTCAAAGTTATTGGATAAGTATCTATGATGGATTGATTAGTATTGGCAGGGGAAGATATCCTTTTCAGAATCTTGTATTTCAGTGGTTGGATTCCAATCCAAATTGCAGTGTTCAGTATGTGGGTCTCAGTAGTTGGGATAAACATGTTGGGTACAGAAATGTCAATGTGTTGCCTTTAGCACATAATTATATGCTGCTGTGGAAGCAAGTTGATTTTGGAGAATACGAGGGGAAGGAGGATGCTGAAGAGGAGTTGCAAAATCAGCAAACGGGCTATGAGAAATGGGGACTTGAGAATTTCCTTTTGAAATGGGAGTTATCTGATGTGTTCTTCATTGTTGGGTCCGAAGAAAGGCCTGTCCCAGCTCATAAGATTATCTTGCAAGCATCAGGTAATTTCCCTTTGAGTTCATCGAATGAAGATGTTGTTCAGTTGGCGAGTGTGGAATATCCAATACTCCATGCACTTCTTCAATACATTTACACAGGTCAGACCCAGGTATCACCTTCATCTTGTCAAGCATCAGCTTTTTTGCATCCTCAGTTTAATTTAGTTCCCATTTTATTTCACTTGTCATCTTTTTTTCTTATTAGGAATGCTCTGAGCTTCATGTCTAGCCATTTTAATTCACTTTTTCCTTTTCATTCTCTGATGTAGATTTCAGAGTCCCAACTTGGTTCTTTGTTGGCTTTGAGCTTACAATTTGAGGTGATTCCATTGGTGAAGCAATGTGAGGAGACTGTGGAACGCTTTAAAACAAATAAAAAGTTATTTGACTCTGGTAGGAATGTACAATTGTTGTATGCCAACTCTCGGCCCCACTGTTGTACAACCTTCCCTTCTGGACTCCCTGTTAATGTTCAAAAGCTTAAGGAGTTGCGTACTATTGGGAAGTACAGTGACGTGAATATTTACATTGAGGATCATGGTCTTGTAGCTCAACCTCATAAAGTTATTCTCAGTTTATGGAGTGCCCCATTTGCAAAGGTTAGTTATCTTCATCTGACATCCTTCTGCTGTGTATACTTTCTTTCACATCCTTTACATGTCAATGTAGCTATCTTAATCTTTTTACATTGTTTGTCCAATCAAACCTAATACTAAACAATTAACTGGCAGATGTTCACAAATGGAATGAGTGAGAGTAAATCCTCTGAAGTTCATTTGAGGGATGTACCGCTAGAAGCATTTGAGGTTATGCTTGAGTTCATGTATACTGGAGAACTCAGTTTGGAAGACACAATGGATTTTGGAACTTTGTTGCTGCAGCTTCTTTTATTAGCCGATCAATTTGGGGTCACTCTCCTTTATCAGGAATGCTGCAAAACACTTCTAGAATGCCTGTCAGAGGTAGTTAACAACTTTATCTCACCAAATAATTTAATAAACAGTTATTTTATAATCTTTTTTTGTTTTGGTGCTGTGATATTCTGCCTGACTAGAACTAAAAGAACGGAGAAGTGACTTGCGGTTTCGGACTTCTGAAAAGAAAAGAAGAGATCCCATTTATGTTGAATTATAAGATATTGATACCTTTCATGTGCATATTACCTGCAGGGACGGAGTTCTCCTAGTGGAAGAAGGTCATACAACAAGAGTTTAATCTATTATGCACAAGTTTAATGGACGACGAAGCAGACAAATTTGGCAAGATAATATGGCTATTGCTTTTGAAGCTAACTGTTAAACTTTGTTGCAGGACTCAGTATGTCCAATTCTGCAAGTGGTTTCATCAGTTCCATCATGTAAACTCATTGAAGAAACCTGCGTGAGGAAATTTGCAATCCAATTCGACTATTGTACAACTGCAAGCCTTGACTTCATCTTGTTAGATGAGACAACTTTTAGCAATATCATTCAGGTGTGTTCTCAGTTTTTGAACTGTTAACTCTGTGGTTGAGGTAATGTGAAGGATTAAGAAGGCTGCATGGAAACCTGTATATTACCTTAAAATTCAGGACAAGTGGTTCAATTATTTTGCAAGGCCAGGTGCTCTAGGTGTGGTGGATTTACCTAGTTAAAGATTGTGCAGCATGTCAATGGTGGGGCAGGGATTCATGATATATAGGACTTGTGTGTTCTAAGGAGTGGGGTTGGGTAGGTAATGAATTATATAATAGGTTGTTGCTCACACCGAAAGTGTGGAGTTGACTGTGACGCACATATTGGTGTATCAGTTGCTGCGTTTAATATGAAAATTAAACACACCACTTCTAATTTTAGAGATATGACCAATATAGGATCACATTTTAGAATACTTGTTGCATGAGATGACTTCTATATGAGTATTATTTGGGGGGTTGGACTCGTGCTTGAGTGTTTTTACCAAATCTCTATTTTTGAGTACATTGAAGAGTCAAAGTAACTGCTCTGGTAATCACAGAAATTTAATTGAACAAGTGATGGGTTTGCAGCATCAAGATCTAACAGTCACATCTGAAGAAAGAGTTCTCAATGCCATTTTATTGTGGTGCATGAGAGCAAATGAATTGTGTGGGTGGGCGGTGGCAGATGAGCTTATGGCGCATTCAACTCCTGAACTCCTCTTCAAGGAGAGGCTTCAGTCACTTGAAGACTTGTTGTTACTTGTGCGCTTTCCTTTGCTGCCATATCACTTGCTTAGGAAGGTATGTAAACCCTAAATGTGGAGAGGCTATTGATCAGTCGATTTAAGAGGACTAAAAGCTTGTGCAATTATATTGCAGTTGAAGCAGAGCAATCTCTGCAGTCAGATCCACATTTTGAAATCTCTTGTAAGTTAGCTTCCTTTCAGATGATATGCCTTTGGACAAAAAGTGCTTTAATAACCATTCATAACTCTTTGGTTTCTTCTTTGTCACTATCTCAGGTAGGAGAGGCAATTAGTTACATAGAATTTGGCATGGCAAAGCCAGGAAATGAACCAAAGTAAGCCTGCTATTGTTGTCATCTTGGTATCTTCCTTAATCAGCTAAGATCAATTTTGCCATAGCTCAATGTGTCTGAAATAATACTTTTACTATATGACACATGGCGATTGTTTAGAGAAATTTTTCCTTTATAAAAGATAGGGAGAAGTTGCCTTGACTACTGTTATCTTATGTGAAAGGAAAATAATATGCTGTCATTAAAGCTCTTGTGTTATCAAACTCACTATGAAGGAACAGGTAGAAGTGATAGAAACATTAACTTTCCATGCCTATTTGACTCATGCTACTCTTTATTGTTTTCTTCTATGCTGACATTGTGAAACTTTGTAGCATCAGGTATCATCATAGACGATCCAGTTACAAGGAGCTCCAGTACATCTGTGATGGGGATAGCAATGGAGTTCTATACTTTGCTGGCACATCTTACGGGGAACATCAGTGGGTTAATCCTCTTTTGGCTAAGGTAAATTTTTAGTTTTCATTTTTCTGAATTTAGCTTTCATCAATGGGTTCATTATTTGCATTGTTTACCCCTCATTTCTCTTAATTGTTTGTCTAGAAAATCACTATCACGGCTAGCAGTCCCACTTCAAGATACACTGACCCTAAAGCTTTGGTTTCAAGAATGTACCAGGTAATGCAGATTACATGCCTGTAAAATTGCTTTGCATTGTGAACCACTGGGAAATTTAAAATTATTTTGTTTTGCATTAGGGAATGTCGTTTGCAGGACTTCGGATGGAAGATGGACAGAAATGTGCATGGTGGATGCTTGACCTAAGCCAAGATCATCAGGTTCTACTCCATATTCCAGTCTTATCAGTACTCATGCTTTTGGTTAACCAGCCATAGTTAGAATATTGCAGCCATACTCAGTATTTCTGTATACTATTATATGTTCATATGGTATCAATTTTACTTTGGATTCCAAGTTGGACTTGCACTTTCTATGTGCACATTCACAGTAATACCATTAGAGTGCGTGATTCCACACAGCTCAGGTTGCATTTGAGAGCACTAGGGAGCTTGTGTAACTTTTTTGGTTTTTAGACTAGACCTTACATAACTTGATCTTCTGGTTTGACTTCGTCTTCAAGCTTCGATCATATTCTTCTTTGCACGAGTTCTATATTTCTTTCACTTGTTTTCATGGGCAAGAGCTGTGATTGCTGCAGCTTATGTGCAACTACTACACTTTGAGACAAGATGGATCAACAGCGTATATTAGATCCTGGAATTTTCAGGTTAAAACAATTCCATCCTGCTTTTGTCCTTTTTTACCCTTTTCCACAAGGATTTTATCCCTCTAAAGTTCCTTGATTTTATATTGTAGGGTTCCTTGGACGGTAAGAGCTGGACAGACTTGAGAGTGCATGAGGACGACAAAACAATGTGTAAACCCGGCCAATTTGCGTCGTGGCCGATAATTGGGCCTACTGCCTTGCTTCCCTTCAGATTCTTCAGAGTTTGCCTGACGCGTCCGACAGCCGATGCCTCCAATCCCTGGAACTTGTGCATTTGCTTCTTGGAACTTTATGGCTACTTTCGTTAGTTAATTTGGAGTTGATTGGACGTGATATGGTATTGTGACTGTACCGTAAGCTGGAAATTACAGTTTGAATAAAAATATGTCTATGTTTTTTTATTGGACAGTGATTCTGGAGAAGCTTTTCTGTTCAATGCTATAAAAAATTCTTTGAATTTAATATACCACGGAGAAAACAGTAACAGCGTTGGATCATCAATGGAAAATGAGATAATAAATGAATGAATGACAAGTTTTAGGTCGAATTGACACAACTCCAAAAGTATGGACTCATTGGCGACAGTGTGTTCGTATACTCTTTGAGTAGACAATCAACGCCGGCCAAGCAAAAGTGGTTATGAAGCACAGTTCAATATTTACCATCTCTTCTGAAATAGAAAAGTCAAGAAACAGAAATTCGAGACAATCGGAAATGCCAATGTCAAATCATGGGTCCAACGCTGTTCTTCGGGGGCATGATGGTGAAAGCCAACAAGGAAAATCAAAACATCATGAAGCTATGTGCTCACGAATTTTAAGGAACTGTGTGAACATCTTAAACATTGGTGAGCAAATGAAGAAAATCTGCCATTATGTAGAAACTATCAAATCAAAGTTGAATACATGCATACAAGAACAGAGAATTCACTTTCCAGGCAATTCAAAACCCTCCACCCCACAAAAAAGCACTACAAAAGATTCAATCTTTCATGCCAATTTCTGAGCACCATTAGATCCTAATACTGCAGCAAAATGTATAACAAGAACCCAGTTGTAGACTGCAGTACCCTACCGCCTAACAGGTGGTACAGCACCCCTACCTGGGGCAGCTCCACGACCAGCAGCTTGAGCCTGCACAATCAAAGAAATTCCAGAGTCAAGCTGCAACAATCTCGGAGACAAACAAATGGAGCTACTAGGATACTTCCTCAAGCATCAATCGGCCTCAAAGAAGCACAAAACAATTATGAATATTGTCTTTCCAATGCCACAAAAGAATACAATTATGCATGTTACACATCGAATCCATCCCAACTTTAGAGTTGCATTGGCTCAGAGAACAAAAAATTTACCTTTGCACGCATCGCAACAGATCTACCCCTGCCAACTCCAAGCGAGGTGCTCTTACCCTTCAACAACACAACACATAAATAATCAGAAATCACACTATGTGAAAGATAAGCATAACAAAGAA